>CAUYRH010137035.1:0-10403 GCA_963574655.1 Perodicticus potto | reverse complement strand
TATCCAGATTAAGTAGAATGATTTTGAAGTATTTCTTCTTTTTCTATTGTCTATGAGATTTGGCATGATCTGTTTTTTGAAATTATCTTTTACTTTTATTTATAAATATTAGTTGTCTATATTTTGAGACTTTGGAAAAAATAAGAAAGAAAAATAAAAATAAGAAGTTGTGACTCCATACTGAGCCTCAGAGTCAAAGCATTCTATAATAGACATAATCTTAGCTGACAACGTGAATGTTACTTTCTTTACACTATTATTATTATTATTATTGTTGCTTAATATTCCGATGCAGCAATCATCTGATTTCTTTTCTGAATGTATTTATCTTCGTTCATTCTTTACGAGGCTTTTGTTTCTAATCCTTATCTTAAACATTGTTATTGTTATTAAATTTTAAGCCTTTTTAATTCTGTGAAGGCAAAAAGTGGAAACCTAATAAACACATGTATATGTAAAAAATAAAAAAAATAAAAAAATAATCCCACTGGACCTAACATGATTAAAAACTCCATGGAGGAGCATTATCCAATTATAGCACAAGAACATGGGGAAAGGGGCACGGGAGGGGAGTGGAGGGGGGAGGATGGATGGAGGGAGGGTAATTGGTGAGATCACACCTATGGTGCGTCTTAGAAGGGTACAGATGAAACTTAATGCAGAATGCAAATGTCTTCATACAATAACTAGGAAAGTGCCATGAAGGCTATGTTAAACAGTTTGATGAAAATGTTTCAAATTGTATATGAAGCCAGCACATTGTACCCCATGATTGCACTAATGTACACAGCTATGATTTAATAAAAATAAATAAATAAATATAAAGCAAATAGAAATACAGACACTGTTTCTGGAGAAAAAGAACCAATTGTTTCAATGTTCCCTAGAATTATTTTCAAATTTAGGGGAGCTCCCCCAAAACTATAGCAGGAATTTTTTTTTAACTAAACAATTTAATTCTATAATGTGTTTGGAAAAACAAATACATAGACAGAGACAAGAGGAAAAGGAGAGGAGGGCGGGTTCGATCAGACATTAAAACAATGGCAGACAACACTGAGATCGTGAGCCTTCCTTGGGCCTGGTTGGCAGAGAGAGACATCACTGTGGAGGTGGGTCTACCTAAATTGATTCTGGAAGGATAAACGGAAGCACAGGTGGGATCTGCAGAGACAAGGACCCACTGTTGGCAATGGTGACTCACAGGGTGTGATGGAGAGCTGGCTCATCTGGGTGGTGTCACAAGTGGAAGGGCACCAAATGACATGTCTGGGAGTTTGGCTTTGGTCTTTAACTCATCAGAGACAAATTCATCAGAGATTTAAGCGGGAAGTCTCAGGGGAGCACTTGCATTTTTATAAAAACATGCTGGCAGCAGAGTGCAGAGAAATTTTTAGGGTAAAAGATTGGAGGAAAAGAAATTAGGAATTAGGAATATTCCATTTTTAATAGTTTCTTTAAGATATAAATCAGGTAGCATACAATTCAATCCTTAAAAGTATACTACTGAGTGGATATTAGTACATGTACAGAGTTGTAAAGCCATACCGCTATTTAAGACATTCTCTCCAAAGAAATCTCATACCCACCAGCTGTCACCCCTCTACTTCATTATCCTCTGATCCACTTTCTGTCCATCTAGATTTGTTCATTCTGGACACTTAATATCAATGGAATCATACGATATGTGGTCTTTTGTAACTGACTCCTTCCATTTAGGATAATGTTTTTAAGAGTGTTGTGCAGGGATTAGCACTTCATTCCTTTTGATTGGCAAATACTTTTCCACTGTATGGATATACCACATGTTATTCATCCATTCATCAGCTACTGAAGGCTTGGATATTTAATTTTTGGATATTACAAATTTTTTGTACAAGCTTCTGTGTGGTTGTGTGTTTTCATTTCTCTTGGGTATGACTAAAAGTGGAACTGTGGGATCAGATGGTAACTCTGTTTAACTTATTATTATTATTAATATTATTTTCTGAGACAGGGTCTTGCTCTGTTGCTTGGGCTAGAGTGCAGTGGAATCATCATAACTCATTGTAACCTCCAACTCCTGGGCTCAAGGGATCCTCCTGCCTCAGCCTCCTAAATAGCTGGGACCATAGGCATGCACAGCAATGCCTGGCTAATTTTTTCTGTTTTTATATAGAGTTAAGGTATCACTCTTTCTTGCTCAGTGTGGTACTTTTGTCTTTATCTTTTTTTCAGGCTGGTGGTGCACTCCTGGCCTGGAGAAATCTTCCCACCTGGGTCTCCCAGAGTCCAGGGATTACCTTCATGAGCCAATGTGATACACCTATTTAACTTTTTTAAAAAAACTACCAAGCTGTTCTCCAAAGTCCCTGAATCATCTCACATTTCCAACATCAATGCAGGAGGGTTCCAATTTCTTATGTCCAGCCTGCATAAGTGGATGTTAAGTGGGTGTGATCTCAGCCGTCCTGGTCGGCATGAAGTTGTAGATCATTGCAGTTTTTGTTTGTATTTCCTTGATGGCCAACACTGTTGAATTTTTGTTATGTGCTTCTAGTCTTCTTGAATATCTTCTTTGGGAAAATATCTATTCAGATTCTTTGTGTATTTTAAAAAATTGGATTATTTTTAGTATTGAAAATACTAAAAATTAGTATATTAAAAATTAGGTATACTCCCAGATATTTCATCTTTTTTGGTGCTACTGTGAAAGGAATGGAATCTTTGACTGTTTTTTCAGCTTGGTTGTTGTTAGTAAGAATATCACTTTTTCTTACCTTTTTCTTCATGTTCTTCAAATGACTTGATAATTCTTAGCTAATGACAAGAGTGAGGCATGGTAAAATTAACTGGAGCTGTGCAGGTGAGTGGGAAGGAAGCATTGTGATTGGCTGGCTTTGTTCTGGGTAAATGGGGAAGATACTATTGCTATGTTGAAGGAGAGTTCCAGAGGAGATGGCCTTTTTTTCCAGGGATGGCTTGCTATTTTCTCAGAGGAGAGACTTACAATCTTTGCCATTGTGGGCATGGGGGAACGCTTCCCTACTCCTCAGTGCTCTGTAAGGCTGGGGAATGGGGTCAAGTGGTAGCAAAGGAACAGGTGCGGGGAGGGGTACACTCTTCCTAAAAAAGACCTTTCAGTTTAATCTCTGCATTTCACTTCTTGTATTTTACTTCCATCTTTCTCTAAACCTGCAGACTCTGGGACTCTTTAAATTCTTTAGGGGCAAACTGGCTCCCTTCTTGTCCCCTTCATCCCCTAGGAGCACACTCTGCCAGGGCTTGCACTGCTATATCAGTTATTACTTTTCCCCTGGCTGCCTGACAGCTAGAATTTTGCTGAAATCCCTTATTTTCTTTACTTGTGTTTTCTTTTTTGTGGATGAGTGTTGTGTTCTACTCTTTCACTGTAAATGTAGTGAAATCTGGCCAGGCACGGTGGCTCACGCCTATAAACCTAGCACTATGGGAGAACTGCTTGAGGCCAGGATTTTGAGACAAGCAGCTGACATAGTGAGATGTTGTCTCAAAAAAAGAAAAGAAAGAAAAAAAATTAGTGAAATCTAAAAAGAGAGAAGAGATAAATACATGTGTTCAGTCTGCCATCTTGAGCTAGACACACCCAGTGTTCCAGTTTAATAATTTTATACCACAGATTATTTGCTGGAGGACCAGATAGGGCTATTTCTAAATTGTCTCCTTTGGGCATGTATAAAAACATATTTGATATATGTTGATGTGGACATATTAACCAAAAAAGAGTTTTCACTTATTTACTTGAGTTCTTTTTAATGGAATAGGTGCTAGGGAGTTGCATTAAGCAGAAATCTGATTTACATTCTGCTAGATACAGAAATGAACACAATAAAACAGCTTTCCTGCATTTGATTATACTTTGGGTTTGCCTTATTATGTCAATATTTCTAGGTTAGTGACAAAGCAAAGATTTAAGGTGTCTGGGATTCTTTGGAACACGAGGACTGATTTGCTTTTCATGACTGGAGTCAGGCTCTGTCTCAGAATCCAGTTTCCAGGTTTCTCTTCTTTGATTCCTTAATGCCCCTGCTGTATCTCATTATCTACTATCTTTAAGTATCTTGTGGTCGGCAACATCATCTACTTTACCTTTGTGTCTGCCATGCAGAGCACAGTGCCAAGCACACAGGCAAGCACATAAGCATAGTGAATGGACAAATGCTTACTTATATGATAAGGTTTGTAATTTGTAATATTTATTTACATGTCTGTCTCTTCCTGTAAGAATTTCAGTGTCTCAAGGGCAGGGATCTGGTCCTATGCATTCTTGCAGCCTTCTTGCCTAGTATTCACTCATAAGATTAACTGAGAAGAGGACATCAGAAGGCCTTTAAAAAGGAACTATCCTTTTTGTGTAGCCTGATACTTTAAGAGACAAAAGTAATTTTGCAAATATGGCTTGTAAGGTTAAGAAAAGAGATTGAACAAAGCCAAAATATAACCATTTCCCTGCATGTGTTTAGTTCTGTTCCCAATATCCCAATCTGAACAATAATACCTCCCTTCCCTAGTCTGAGACAGATTTCAGAGCTGCATACTCCCAGTCCAGCATCACTTGCACCATTGGAAAAATGAATTCTTACTTTCTCTAGCAGCAGATTAAATTCTAGTTCCCCATGGTACCTGGAACTTTCTTGAGGTCTAGAGGAATACCTAGACCCTAGACTTCCTCCTCAAATCCCACCAACTCCCAAACGACCCACCACACAGTCCCTGATGCACACACACTTCATGTACCTCTCTGCTACGTGACTACGAGTCTAACCACAACCTGTTGGTTCATCCCCTTGAAAGCCATAGTGGACCTGCCTCTCTTGGGGCCAGCCTTGTAGTCCGTCCAATTGGCTTCAGAGGCTTAGCCTGCTCCTTAGCCTTGCCATGTTCTTTGGTCCATGCAATGTTGATGATGATACAAATAACCCTTTGGTGAGCACTTATCCTAGTGTCAGGTACTGTGGTCAGTGTGCTTCAAGTAAGGTTTCATTTAATTCCCACAAACCAGTCAGTTCAGTTTTATTGCAGATAAAGCCTCTGAGAAGTTCAGCAGTGTTTCTTAAGGTCACAGAATGAGTAAGCAGAAGAACCAGTACTCAAACCCAGGCATGTTAGGGGCATTCAAATTCCATGTTCCTAATGTCTTGTAGCTTTAAGGCTCTTGGAAGGAGGCTCTGAGCTGGAGATGTGCAGGAGATTTAGGAGGGAGTATTCTTGGGATCATCGCTGTGGAAGGAGTGAGTCAGGAGGAGGATGGAGCAGAGGAAGAAGCTGAGTGCTGAGAAAGTCCCAGTAGAAGTCCTCAGGGAACCCTGGAGCTGGAATGGCCCTTTAGAATAGCCTTAACTTGGAATGTAGTTGGAGGAAGGAGAAAACCTACCAAAAAAAAAAAAAAATTAAGGAACAATTCTATGTCCCTACTCCAAGGAAACTTGTTAGTTTATACATTTCCTTGCCCATTCATTCATTCATTCATTCAGTGGTGCAGATTTGGTGCTGGATGCTGGGGGGAGTACAAAGTGAAGCCTGAAGAGGGCATGGAGATGATGACTGCACGAGCTAGTGAACACAGTTCACAGGTGTACACAGGTTTCCATGAGGAGTGGACATGGGCACTGAAACCAGGTAGGAGAAGCCAAGATGTTGCTGCCTCCCTGGAGGTGACTGGGCTTCTCTGGGGCAGGGGACAGAAGGGCATTCTGGCCTGGGTCAGGCTGTCTTAGTGTCTTAGTCAGATTGTGTTGCTAGAACAAAAATACCACTTGTAAACAGCAGATGTTTATTTCTTACAGTTCTGGAGGCTGGGAGACTGAGATCAGAGTGTCACAACAACCTTCTAGAGAGGGTCCTCATCTGGATTACAGACTGTGGACTTCTTGCATCCCCATATGGTGGAAAGAGAGCTCTCTGGGGTGTCTCTCTCTCTTTTTTTTTTTTGAGACAGAGCCTCAAGCTGTCGCCCTGGGTAGAGTGCCGTGGCATCACAGCTCACAGCAACCTCCAATTCCTGGGCTCAAGCGATTCTCCTGCCTCAGCCTCCCAAGTAGCTGGGACTACAGGCGCCCGCCACAATGCCCTGCTATTTTTTGGTTGCAGCCATCAGTGTTGTTTGGCAGGCCCGGACAGGATTCGAACCCACTAGCTCAGGTATATGTGGCTGGCGCCTTAGCTGAGCCACAGGTGCCGAGCCTTTCTGGGGTCTCTTATAGGGCATGGATCCCGCTCGTGACAGCTCCATCTCATGGCCTAATTACTCCCAAAGACCCCAGCTCCTATAAGCATCACCTTGGAGGTTTCAGCAGATGAACAAACACTTAGTCCATGCCAGGGGCCGGGACAGTGCCAGGGAAGTGAGGTGGGATAAGAAACAAAGACCCTTGGATGTGTGAGTGGCTGGGCGGTGAGGGGAGGAACTAACCCGTGTGGTTTCCTCACTCCCTATTTATCACCTTAGACTGTCGGTTCCCCCTGCAATTCTCCTCAAGAGGGAGGAGACCAGCATTGGACAGTACAGAAAAGAGAGGTGGTGAATTATTACCCATTGAGTTCCAGGGTCACAGGAGCAGGTGCAAAACAGAAAGATTTGGGATGAAAGTATGATCAGCTGAAAGCAGTTTTTCTCTTCCTCTCCCTCGGGGGTATGTGAAGAAGATGTGGCAAGCTGGAAGCTGGACATGGGAGAAGAGGCTGTGGCAGTGAGGGATGGCCAAGAAAAGGGGAATGGTCAGAAGACATACCAGTTAACCCTTCAAAATGTCATCCCAGCATGGAGGCATGTGGATGGGTGGGCAGGAGGTACAAAAGGTAGACGTGTCTCAGAGGCCAAGGACAACCAGTGATCAGGGAAGTGGGGACCTGACACCACAAGGCTGTGTCTCTGCTGGGGTCCGGGCACCTCAAATTGGTGTTTAGGACTCAGGAGGCCCTGGCCCTGTAGGTGTGGACCAAGGTGGGGCTGGAGGGGTGAGGGTGAGAGCACAGGCCTCACTGAACACTTGCCAAGTCCAGGTACGTGCTGGCTGCTGTGGAAAGTGAGAGACATGAGGCACCCCCTACCCTCAGGAAGTTCATTGATGGGATAAACCTTTGCAGAGGAATTGTGATCGGAAGGACTGTCCTGGAAGAGACACTCACAGGGAAACCTAGCAGCTCAGCAGGAGTGGTCTCATTGGGTATCTCATTTGATCCCTGCAACAATCGTAGGAGTCATCTCCATCTTCCATAGCTTTAGAGATTCAGACACTGAGGAGCAAAGAGGTAGGTTTGGGGTCAGAAATCCAGACCCCACCTCCTAATTCTAAAGCTGCAGCAACTCTAGTTCATCTCATGGACTCTTGCTGATGGCACCAATCAACTTTGGTATATTGGCCAGTGGCAATATCCTGTCAGGCATTCTTAAGATTTGATTTTGTGACAGTTGATTTTAGGTGTTCACTTAACTAGATTGAGGGATGCCCAGATGCCTAGATGGCTGGCGAAGCATCTTTTCTGGGTGTGTCTATGAGGGTGTTTCCAGAGGAGATTGATGAGTGAGCCAGGGACTGAGCAAGGAAGACCCGTCCTTAACTGTGGACATTATCCAATCAGCTGGGGGCCTGGCTAGGACAAACAGGCAGAAGAATGCTGGGGGTGGTGTTTTAAAAAAAGCCTGTAATCCCACCACTTTGGGAGGCTGAGGCGGGTGGATTGATGGAGTTCTGGAGTTGGGGACCAGCCTGAGCAAGAACAAGACCCTATCTCTATTAAAAGTAGAAAAACTAACTGACCTAGTGGTGGGTGCCTGGAGAGGCTGAGGCAAGAGGATCACTTGAGCCCAAGAGTTTGAGGTTGCTCTCAGCTATAAAGTCATGGTACTCTGCCCAGGGTGACAGAGTCTCAAAAAGGAAAAAAAAAAAAAAAGCCAAACAGGGAGAAGAAGGTGGATTGCCTCTTTCTGATCTCTTTGTCTTCTGGAGCAGGATACCTTTTCTTCGTGAACGTCAGACTCCAGGTTCTTTGGCTTTTGGACTCTGTGACTTGTACCAGTGGCCTCCTGGGGCATCTCAGGCCTTCAGCCTCACAATGGGAGCAGCACTGCTGGCCTCTCTGTCTGAGACTTGGAGTGAACCGTGCTCCCTGCTTCTGTGGGTCTCCAGGCTGCAGACTGCCTAGCTTGGGACTTCTCTGCCCGCTAATATATTTCCTTTCAATAATCCCATTGGTTCTGTCTTTCTGAAGAACCCCGACCAATACAAACATAAAGCACTTTACATGAGAAGATTTCTGATCTTGCGCCTCAAGAAGCAGCAGGTCAGAGCATTCCTCTTTAAAATAACTTCCAGATATTTCCACCATTGGAAAGAATTAAGTTTTAGTAGGTTGTGAAGACCCCACTTGGATTCTAGTCACCCCCTCTCAGGAAGCTCAGGGCTCCTTATTTCTTTCTGGGCCTCATCACTCACTTTTTCCTTCCGTGATAGGAGGGGGAGGGGACCCTGTGGGACACACCAAGCCTGGTGGAGCATGCTCTGACCAGTGGTGCATGTAACCGGTAAACCTTGGGGCACTTGGGGGAAGGGGAGAAATAGGCCCTGCTGAGAAAGATGAGATGCATATAATTACTGCTGACATTTGCCACTGCTGGAGATCTTCTCAAAGAGACCCCACATCTCTAATGGGACGCCTTCCCAGGGAGATGGCATCCAGCTCAATGACTCAATTGTGGCTTCATTAGTCTCTCCCTGATATTTAATAGCAGCTAAAACCCAGCTCTCTGGAGGCCCAGCACAGGCCACCCACACAGGGAGGAACAGGGTCCGGCCGGGAGGGCTGCAGTCAGCACGGGGGTGTTTTCTGCCTGTCAGGAGCAAATCCGAGAGCAAATCCATTCTCCTGCTCGTGACTTCATCAGGGTAGGCTAAATACAAAGAAAGAGAAATAAACAAAAGACACTGGTAGTAAGACAATTAGATAATAGGGGAATGAAAGAGAACTGGCATTTATGGAGTACTCAGATCCCTCCTGAGCTCAACCGTTCAAGGATTCTTCCAGAACTTTTGTCTGCTCTACATATATCATGTCTTTTAATCCTCATCAAGGGCCTCTGCTTGTTTATTTTAGAGAGAAGCAACAGAGACCGGGGAGCTTAAGGATCCTGCGTGGCTGCCCAGGTGTAAGGACTGTGGAAAGGCCAAGTTTGGTTCTTTGTCCTCTCAGAATCAGGGGTTTGCTACTGCCCATGGGGTAAATCCACCCCACTAACCTGATCCAGTGTGGTCTGGATGTTTTGTAATTTTAATGGTTAAAAAAAATCAAAATAATAATAACATTTCTATAATTGCCAAGATGTGGAAACAACTTAAATGCCCATCAACCCAGGAATGGATTAACCAAATGTGGTATATGTCTACCATGGAATTCTATTCAGCCATATAAAAAGATGATGACTTCACATCTTTCGTAATAACCCAGATGGAGTTGAAACAGATTCTTCTTAGTAAAATATCACAAGAATGGAAAAGCAAGTATCCAATGTACTCAGTAGCAATAGGAAGCCAGTAGACAAACTAATACATGACCACATAAGAGAAAAACCCAATTCAATTCAAGTTGGGGGATGAGGCAGGGGAGGAGAGAAGGGGAACCGTGTGTTTCCACTTAATGGGCACAATGTAAGGGTGTATGGCACACATTCTGGGTGCAGGACACAACTGCAACAGGAACCTTACCTAACAAATGCAAACATGGTGAACTAATTGTACCCTCAGATTAATCTGAAATAAAACAAAAATAATAGCATTTCATGGAACAGGAAAATTACATAAAATCCCAATTTTGATGCCCTTAAATGAAATTTTATTGGAACACAGACCTGCTCATTTGCTTACAGATTAATCTGTGGCTGCTTTTGCCCTGTGATGACAAAGCTGAGTGGATAGTCGTGACAGAGGTGCTGTGGCCAGCAAGATGGAAAATATTTACTAAAGGGACATTTTACAGAAAAAGCTTACCAACCCCATTCAAACTGATTCCCAGTCATCCTGCATGACAGAAAAAGACGGATTAAATTCAGACACAGGCACATACTTTATTGATAACTGACTTCGTTAGATATAATTAAGCACTCACAATTTCAGAAACATCAAACACTGTTCTGTCACCAGCCAGGAATGGCCCCATAAGGGTTTTCGGATTTACAAGCATCATTAAATATTGCAGTAGAGATTTCTCAGCCACTTCAATGATTTGCCTTGAAGGTACTTCATATTTTCTTTTTTTTTTTTTTGAGACAGAGCCTCAAGCTGTCACCCTGGAGAGAGTGCCGTGGCATCACAGCTCACAGCAACCTCCAATTCCTGGGCTCAAGCGAGTCTCCTGCCTCCGCCTCCCAAGTAGCTGGGACTGCAGGCGCC
>CAUYRH010137034.1:0-45418 GCA_963574655.1 Perodicticus potto | reverse complement strand
GGAAGGGACTGTATTCATTTGTTTCCTGGCCAAGGAACCCATACACCTATATATACCCTGAGGCTAGAGGCCTAGAGGAGGAGACGGGGAAAGATCGGGAGAGGAACGGAGAGAGCATCTCTCTCCCCACTTGAAATCTCTCCCACTACCAGGAGCTTTGGTGTTTTCTGTATTCTTTTCTGTAAATCAATTCTGTCTTACCACGGGGGGGGGGGAATAATGTAATGAAGAATAATAAAATACATATATTTAAAAATTAAAAAAAAAAAAGTGTTAAATGTAGGTCGTGAAACCAAAAGAATTCTAAAACAAATGTAAAGAATACCTCTTCAGTATAATGGCCTAAGCAAAGAATTTGAATTAAATGCAATTTCATACAATGTTTAATATGAAAGAATTATGAAACAAAAGAGTGCAGATAGTCTTCAAGGTGATGAAACTTGATCCATCAAGATGACTATAAAATTATAGCATTCAAGCCTAACAATACTAACTCAAGAATACACACTTCAAATAACGAAAAAAACAAATACATACCCTGAAACAGATTTACACATGTGTGGAAACTTAATTCATTTAAAAATTAGCATTACTAATTACAAATTAGTGGATGAGTTTTGACTATTCTGTTCATTAAATCATTCAATATTGCCGAGGCAGCTGGTTATCCATATAAAAAAAATGAAGTGAAATTCTCACTTTACACCAAATTCAACTATAAATTCCACAAATTGGAGGTTGAAAAAATTATAAATGAAAAGAAAAAACAAGAGAATGTCCAAAAAAAAGCCACCATAAAATTTTACAAAATATTTCAAAAATATTCTCTACATGTTGGCCACCTCTTTGTGAAATCACGTAATAAATATTTTATAATTAAAGATACATTTAGCTACAATTTCACATTTTTTCTATGGATAGTGACTTTATAGGTGACCTTTGGGACACCCTGTAAAGTTAGAAGAAAAGATACAAATCTAGGTGGCACCTGTGGCTCAAAAGAGTAGGGCACTGGCCCCATATACCGGAGGTGATGGGTTCAAACCCAGCCCCGACCAAAAACTGCAAAAAACAATAAATAATAATAATAATAATACATGTCTAATTTTTGACTATGTTATAGGCAAGGATTTCTTGGGCATATTAGAAAGAGTCCAAATTTTGAAAAGTTGTGAGTATATTTAAAAACTTAAATTATTCTGTGTAACAAAGTTATCATAAGTAAAATTATAAGTTAAGACACAGTTTCAATGTATCTGTTTTCAATGATTGCTACCAACAAAGAAATGTTACCCAGAATATTAAAGATTTCTTATAAATAAGACAAAAGAATAAATTATCAAAGCATATTGCAATTCACAGCTGTATCTCAGAAGAAGAAATACAATGTAAATACAACATAAATGTATTAATTCATCCATAATTAGGATGATATAAATTTGAAAAGCAATACATTGCTACTTAATGTCTATTATATAGACAAAATTAAAATATGAAAATAACAAGAAAATAAGAAACAGAAGAAATTATAGTGCTAGACATTAGCACATACACCTTCAAAATTATCTGATCAAAATCTAACAATGTTGAAAATAAAAGGCAAGTAGATTGGATGCTATTTCTATAAAAGTGAAAACATGCACCACAGTACTGTGCATAGCATGGATGCAGAAATGAATCTTGTGAAACAAGTAAAATATAAATATAAAATTAATGATATTATTTATCAATTGAGAAGTGATGACGTTGTGTGGAACTGGGCAGGGGTACCCAGTGGGTTTCAACGCCATCTATAATAAATGATACGAAGATGTAATAAAGCCAGTGGTTATGAGTAAGTTTTCCATGTCTTGATCTTTATACATATTTGTATATATTTACTTTAAAATATTTAATAAAAATGCATTTTAAAGTCAACCATCATTTTATTAATTTCACAAAAATTATTGAGCCCTCACTTTGCCCCAGTTGCATCTTCACTTCCAGAAACTTAGCAGTGTTTTCCCTGTACACTAACATGTACCAGTAGGAGAGGGGATAATGGTGTGTGGAGAGAGGGAGGAGACAGACTTTCAAAAGAAACAAATATATATTATGTTATGTAGTTAGTGTAAAGAAAATATAAAACCCAAGTAGGAAGATAAAGTGTATGAAGTGGAGGAAATAAAATTGTTGGCTAAATGACATTTAACATAAGTGAGGAAAGGAATGAAAGGCGGGCTTGGGGAAGAGGTTTAGTTAAAGAAAACAGCAATTTCAATGGTTCCAAGGAGGATATGTAAAGAGTATTCAAGAAACAGAAGTTTGAAAAGGGCCCATTGTCTGGCTCGGTGCCTGTGGCTCAATGGGCTAAGGCACCAGCCACGTACACCTGAGCTGGCGGGTTCGAATCCAGCCTGGGCCCGCCAAACAACAATGACGGTTGCAACCAAAAAATGGCCAGGCAGCGTGGCGGGTGCCTGTAGTCCCAGCTACTTGGGAGGCAGAGGCAAGAGACTTGCTTGAGCCCAGGAATTGGAGGTTGCTGTGAGCTGTGATGCCACAGCACTCTAACCAGGGTGACAGCTTGAGGCTCTGTCTCAAAAAAAAAAAAAAAAGAAAGAAAAAAAAGAAAAAGGCCCATTGTGGCTTCCATGACCTCTCATGTCTGTTTAGAGATTATATCCAAGATGTAAAACAAGTACTGCACATTTTAATTTCTGTAAAATAAAAATAAGTCATAGGAACAGAAAACACTCAGCTTATTTTTAACTACGACTTTTATTTTCTGAAATTTGGTATTTTTATGTTCTCCAAAATTAAATAAGAGATATTATAATGTATTCTTCACTGCATTCTTATGTGATACATTATCAGTTGGAAAAAATCTTTACACCAAGAGTTGCTATGTTAGATGTCTATCTATTTTTTCTATAAAATATAATTTATACGTGGTGACAATTCTAATAAAAATTCATCAAAAATTAGTTTGTGTCCATGTATTTTAATGAAATAGAGTGGCACTCAATTTGTACTTTATTTTCATGTAATTGTATTACAATTCATACTTATACTGCAGAATATGAAGTGTGTTTCAACCACAAGCGTTCAATCACGAACAGTCTCTGGGAGACACTGATGTTGAGACGTAAACACCCGTTACTCTTTTGATCTCTTAGGGATCTGAGGAGCAGGGAATTATGAGGCAAGTCAGAAGTACAATTTGAGCATTGAGAAACAAAAATAGGATGGAATAAAACAATAAGAATGTGAAGACACACTACCTTAATAACAGTACACCATCGCAAGATCTTGCTGATAAAACCAATTTAATGTGAAGCTTATGCAGATATTTCTCTAGTAAAAAAAGAAACAATGAAAGCTCTTCAAAACATATAAAGGGTGAGATCACACTTGTGGTGCATATTTGAAGGGTCAGGAGAAAACTTCTAAATACGGATCAAAATTGTTTTCTCATACTAAATGAGAAAATATCATGAATGTTATATTAATCAGGTTGATAAAAATATCTCCAATTGTATGTGAAGCCCACATTCTGTACTCCTTGACTGAATTATTGTACCCAGCTATGACTCAATAAAAAAAAAAATGATTATATGAAATTTTAAATGTCATTCATTTTCCTGGCATAATTTCACAGAGAGATATATGCAATTTTTAAAAATTTCACACATTTTAAAAATCACAAACACAAAAAATGGCCTAGACTTTTTTTTTTGCTAATTCCACACAACTTCATGATGGGTATATAGAAGGTATTGAGTACCTTCTGTGTGCCTGTCAGTGAAAGGCACTGAGGAATACATAAAGGATTCGGGAGAGCAGGAGAACATTGCTTTTCTTTTTCTACGTGTGTGTACTAAACTATAGCTGATGACAATCACATTTATCACAAGAAAATGTAATTTTCTATGCTGTTTCTTAATAGTTTGGTGATTATTCATTAAAGATTTTTACTCTAATGTTTATCACTGCTGCAATGAACTAACCAATCCATATATTGTGTGGTCCAGACTCTATTATTATCTGTACCTGGATTATTCAGTTACATAAACTGGTATTAAGAACATGGGGTCATTGTGAAGTTTTTTTCTTTATCCTGAATACAAGAAAGCAATAAAAAAAAGGAAATGAGCCACACTTACTTCAAAGAAAGTGTTAAATTTACATAGAGTATAATATTTTGATAATTGTATTCAACTAGTTAGAAATAAAAGTATGATTTATCCTGATATAAATACAAGAAAGTACAATGGATTAGCAGATAAAGTGATTTACAATAAAAGAGAAGAAAATAGAAGGTATAAAGATATTTGAAAGTGGATTTTCCATGCTTGAACTCAGTTAAATGGAGAAGAAATCAACTAGGACAATGATAAACTAGATGATAAATTGTCATTACATACTGTGGGAGTTCCATCTGCTTCACTCATAAGTGAAAGAAAATTGTCCAAACGTAGCCTTTACCTATGGGAGTAGGTGGCAAACCTTGGATAGTTTGCAATATGGGACCAAATTGCCCACTTTGAGGTGATAGCCATAAATAACCCTTTATAACAGTTAAAATGTAGCAATTCACAAGTATAGCAGCCAGGATCATTTAAACAGAGGATGGGCAGGTGTAATTCAGAGTGACTTGCCCCAGTCTATAGCTAGTTATGACTCTTGGATGGGAATAACGTTCCAGTCCTTAGAAATTACATGTTATTGATAGACATAAAACAATATAGATTGGTGGTACCCAACAGAGTTTTATGCAATGGCAGGAATGCCCTATGTCCAGAGCTGCGGGTGACTGTGAGAACACAGGACCTGCGAGAACAGGTCTCTGTAAATCACATAAACAGAGAGGTGGGTCTTCTCTGGAGGAGACCAGCCTTTTTGTCACTCTACCTTCAGCTGCAAAAAGAGGAGGAAGAAAAGTTATATGACATGTGTCTAGATTTTCAGTATTCCTGCTATGTCTTTATGTATATGTGTTGGAATCTGTCCTGATACCTATCTGAGATCTGTGGATCTCACAACCACCATTATTACAATTTGAAACTCAAATTCTTTTTAAAATTACAGTTGTTCTGTGAATTACATTGACAACTAGAGTACCTGTATTATTTATTGCCTATAACACAATACTTCTGAAAAAATGAGAAGGCATTACCAATACTGCACCTGAATAATAGCTATAAACCAAGATTCTCCACAAAAGCCAGGATGCAGAGGTCACTGGAATAGTAACCCTTTGGGTTTTGTTAAGGCAGAAAGTCCGACAAATATTTATATACGTCCACAAGATAAACTAGTTTGATTATCTTTTTCCTTTAGAACCTAACAAATGATCCAAGTATCCACTTTGGGGGGCTGTGATTGCCCCTTTAGGCCTATCTTATATATTTTCCAGAAATAGAAATGGTAACTGTGATAGACTAGTTAGTGTTACCTTCACGGGAAATTTTAGATTATGCTATAGATTCGTCCTTCTTCTGTTAATGATTGACAGCCCATAATTAATGCTAGATGAACCAACTGGAGTGTCTACTCTTTCATGTCTTCTTCCCTAGTAGGATATTATTCTAATAGAAATGGTATCATTAATTTGTTTAATATAGTTGCTGGCTTGGCATCCTTTTTTGAGGTCTAACATAAGTTGTCTGAAGCCCGTAACACACCATAACCTTCAGCCTCTCCTCCCTGTGTGGATGCTTACAGCACAGCTCACTCATTCCTCATCTCACCCACCCCAAACCCAACATGCCCACAGCTGCTGACCACAATAAAACCTAATGGTCAACAGCCAGAGTCGTATAAATAAGTTCCCCCCTTTCCACCTGTCTCCATTAAACTACCAAATACACAATCCCTCAGGAAAGCCAGAGTGATAACACTTATGAACCTTGTGAACGTTAACAAAGGCTTAGTCCCAGAGAGGGTTGGGACTGGGCAAGTCTCTCTGAATTACACCTGCCCATCCTCTGTTTGAATGATCCTGGCTGCTATACTTGTGAATTGCCACATTTTACCTGTTAAAAAGGGTTGTTTGTGGCTATCACCTCAAAGCTGTTTATAGCTATCACCCTCTCTCACTTTCTCTCTCAAAATCTTTGAGATATTCAGAAAGTATGCTAGTGTAAACAAATTATGACATACTTGTATTTTTGAAATATATTACCATTTTTGTCAATGAAGATTTGAAATAATGGAGTAGTATGTGATTATGATAAACTAACATTCTACTTCTGTCTCATCAAGTTTACATTTTGCAACCTTGCTGTTTAGTTTATTTTGTGCTGCATTAACAGACTCCTAGCTAATTCGTGATAAACAAAAATGGATGGTCTCACAGTTCCAGAGGCCAGGAAGGCATATGGTATGGAGATTCTTACATGGTGGAAGGACAAAGTGAGGGCAAGAGAGAGTAAGAGGGGACCAAACTCACGCTTTTGTTGAGAACCCACTCTGGTGATAATGGCATTAATACATTCTTGAGGGTAGAGACCTCATACCCCTCCTCTAATAGGAGGTCTGAATACCTCCTATTAGATCTCACTTCCCAATGCAGTGCCACTGTACTAGAGATTAAGTTTCCCAGCACATAAACTTTGGGGGGAAAATTCAAATCATAGCAATTGCTATGATGTAATAAAGAAGCCACAAATAGTATAATACAAGTGTTAATTAAATAGTAAGAAACAATTCCTATTACATATTCAATTAGGCAACTAAAACAGATAAAGGGTAAAATTACAGTACTTTTTATGCCTTTTTTATGTTTAAAGTCTTTACTATGTAAAATATTGATGAAGTTGATGAGAAAAAAAAGTTAATACGATGAGTAAGATTTTCACAATTGAGAATTAAATAAGGAAATTGTTATGTTTGGCCAGTCATATTTGTATAATTCCTTGTTAAAAGACTGGGACAATGAGGATCAAGAAGTGGTATAAACACTAATGTTCAAGTTAATCATAAACATAGTGATTTAGCAATTACAAAATCATGAACATATACTTTTTAATTTCCATTTTTGTTGATTTCAATTTCTCATTTCAAATCTTTCTACTAATCTACAATAATTAAGATATTGCTGTACTGGGCACAATGACAGAAAAATAGACTAATGGAATAGAATCGGAAAGTCCAGAAATAAACCCAAATGCCTATAGTCAATTGATTTTTTTTTACAAGGGTTCCAAGACCATACTATGTTTACTAAAACTGCAAAGATTTTTAAGCAATGGCCAAGATAAGAAAGAGAAAATAAGACATGGAATCCTTGGCTAATAGGATGGGCTTAAGCAAAGTTATGAAGTTCAGAAACAAAAAAGAAAAAAAGAAAAGAAAAGAAATGAAAAAGAAAGCAAAAAAAAAAAAAAACGAAATAAAACCAAACCAACCAACCAACCACATACACACACACATTCAGTGTTCCTGGAATATACAGTACACAGCTTATGTTGGAAGAGCTGGGGCTGAATAAAAATAGAATGAAATAAAGACATAGGACATACATAACTTTTCAGGACCACACTTATTCTAGAGCGGTGAATCCCAGCTCTGAACCTACATCTCAAAGCATCCCTGTGCTTTGAAGTTCCTTTCTCAAAACTTTCCAAGTCCTTCTCAATATTTAAGAGAGGCCAGCACTGTCAGAACCATCTTAGCCTAAACCTTGGTAGGATTGACCCTTGACCCATGCGTTAATGAGAATTCTCCAGAGAAAGAGAGTAAGTGGGTTACATGTAGATATGTCTGACATTTATCGCATGAAGTGGTTCATATGATTATGGAATCCAACAAGTCCCACAATATGTTGCCTGAAAGCTGGAGAGCCAGAAAATCCAGTGATATGATTCAGTCTGAGTCTGAAAATCTGAAAACCAGTGTAGCTGATGACGCAGCTCCTGGCTGGAAGCCAGAGGCTGAAGGCCTGAGAATCAGGAAGCCACTGGCTTTCAGTAACAGAGTCCAAGATCTGATAATAAGGAGCTCTGATGTCCAAGGGCAGGATGTCCACAAGAGCAGGATTTCCAGCTAAAGCGGAGAAAGAATTCATCTTTCCTTCATGTCTCATTCTGTTTGGATTCTCAAGGGATTGCATGATACCTGCCAGCATAGCTGAAGCTGGGTTTCTTTACTCAGTCTAGTGATTTAAATGTTAATCTCTTTAGGAAACACCCCCACAGATACACAGAGAAATATCATTTTTTATTAGCTATTTTGTCATCCTTTAGCCCAGTCTGGTTGATACATGAAGTTAACCATCACAACCTTCTATCCTGAGCATGAGATTCCACCATATATCTTAAGGAGCGTGGCACTTGTGGCCTAGCCTCACTTTCAGGAGGGCTAGCTGCAGTGGATCACTCCTGCCACAGAGTGAATTGTATTTTGTTTATTTTAATGAGATTATACAAGATTGGGTAGCCACAAAGTAAAATACAGATTTGGTAAGATGGTCACTCAAGGACACAGGGCTGTAACCTACCAGTGGTCTAGCACCAACAATTGGACTTGAACCAAGTGTGCAGGTTTACATTTTGGTTCTTGACCCTTTGAGTGTTTCCTTCAGATCTAGGATTGTCTCTTGTCTTCACCATCAGAGTGGGGCAGGGCCAGCAGCAGCAACTGTTTGCTTTGTGGCATTCTCTGTTGGTCCTTTTCCTGGCAAGCAAGGCTGTCTATCTCAACTTATTCCGTGTACTCCATTTGACGTGCCAGGCTGTTCTTCAGGGGTGGTGACATACATCTTCTTCAGGGCCTTTCAAGACTATTACTGCACACCCTTAATGGCCGTTCCAGTGGGTAACTTCTCTTATTTCCAAGTTATATGGTAGTCACATGTTCTCTTAAGCCCTACAGTGAATGGGATAGGCATCCCTTGAATAAATGAGACAGCTGTTCTTTCTCCGCTGAGAAGCTCTCACCTATCCACCCCACTCATGGTTCCAAGTGAGAGGCAAGGTGACATATATCTTCTCCAGGGCCTTTCAAGACTATTACTGCATACCCTTAATGGCCGTTCCAGTGGGTAACTTCTCTTATTTCCAAGTTATGTGGTATTCACATGTTCTCTTAAGCCCTACAGTGAATGGGACAGGCATCCCTTGAATAAATGAGACAGCTGTTCTTTCTCTGCTAAGAAGCTCTCACCTATCCACCCAACTCATGGTTCCAAGTGAGGGGCAAGGTCTAGTGAACATGAAAGAGATCACATTCCAGGAAATAAGGACTATGACCTTGGCCTGAAGAGACTGAGAACTCTTCTCCTACTGATGGAAGATGTGTCTTTCTACTCCAATATATAACTTTCCGGTTGGTAAGTCTAATACATCCAGAAATCTAATTATTATACACATTTTCCTATACATTATGGTTAAAACTTACACTAGTGATCGTAATCAAGAAAACATATTAACTACTCTTGGGATAATCATTGGAATAGAACATTCATAGATGGACAGTGAATAATTCTACATCAAGAATAATATAACAGGCATTAAACAGAGGGCATCAGTGAACAGCAGAGGCGAACAAGGCTCCAAAAAGTCACGTCATTGTAAGAATGGCCTTGCTGCCATTTTTGTGCAATGAGAGTTATGGAATTAGCTGGGTATAGCACATTTGACAATAAAGAACATAACACTAGGATTCCTGAACTAAATAGGAAGCAACAGTCTCCAGATAATATGAAATTCTTATGCACTGATTGGGCAATAAACAAATATAAGCAATTTTTTCTGTATACTTTTTAAAATATTCTTCCAAAATTCCTATTTCTCACATGCTCCATTAAATCTGTAATACAATTTTAAATCATATTATTTACATATACAGGCGTTTAGACAATAAAGAAAGCAAATTTTCCAGGATCTCCGCCCTCCCACGTATGGCCTATTAGAGTCTGATAGGATCAATATAACATTATGTTTTACTTTCTTGCTAAGACAGCAGTTCCCATCATTTATAATAGATAAAAATCATTAAGGCGTATGTTAAAATGCAGCTTTCCAGTCTTCAGTTTCCATAAGATAAAATATGAGGTTCCTGTGAAACACATAATTAAGGATATCTAGTATGCTCTTGAATATGCAAACCTAAAAGAGAGATAAGATCATGGTTTAGAGAGAGATATTTCTAACTAAAGAGTTGATGTGATGAAACCCACAATCTGAGACAAAGTCTGTGTATGTAGATGGTAAACTAATCTTGGGAATAAGAAGGGTTTGGTGGTGATTTTCTAACTTTTTAGCTCATGAGATCATTGAATGTTACAGATGCAACGGAATCATGCTTGTCTATTTATTAGTAAGAAGGCTTGCCCCAAAGAGATGAAATTATCTGATTGAGGTCACACAGTTTCTTGTGGAATCAAGACTGAGCTTCGTGTTATTTCCAATGTTACACACAGTCTGAATCAAGTGTTGAGTCACTGTTGAATCTAGTGCCAAGCAGAAATACTCAGTTTTAATTCATAAAAGAAATTTTTAGCTGCAAAGGAAGTACTTAAGAGGAAAATACCTTCAAACCGAAAAAGTGGCTGGTGTTCACTTTTTCATGTAATGTGATAATTCATACAGCAGCAAGAAAGACCAAAAGAAGATTAGCAAACCTTACTCTGAACTGGGCGTGTTTCAGGTCTTGATCTCAAGTTATAGCTGATGAGAGTGTGTCTGCCTCTCCACGTGCAGGCCTCTGTGTGTGGGTGTAAGTGGGTTTGATTACAGAGAGTGGGGAGACTGAGAAGAGCAGTGGAAGAGGAGGAAATAAAAGCACATTAAAAGTGAAGAGGTCACTGTGTTTTTAAGACAGCATTTCATCTTGCAGATGGGAGGTTAACCTTTCAGGTATGAGCTATTACTATATTAATGAGAGATGGGATTTTTAAGAGCCCTGTGGAATTATTCTGTATTCATAATTATGTCTATCTATTTACTTGACAATATCCTAGTAAGGCGATGTGCCGATAATAAAGCTCACTATCTAATAATATTTCCATTAAATTGTATCCTGAAACCTGATGGGGATGAAAAGGACATATGGTTTTATGTTAAAAACTGAGATGTTTTTCATTCCTAAGAGGCACAGAAGGATCACTTCCCTAGAGATTTAAACTATCCATTGAAGTGGGAATCTCTTACTAATCAGCTTTTTTTTTTTTTTTCTTTTTTGAGAGTCTCACTCTGTAGTCCAGACTAGAGTGCTGTGGTGTCATAGCTCACAGCAACCTCAAACTCTTGGGCTCAAGAGATCATCCTGCCTCAGTCTCTGAGTAGCTGGGACTCTAGGACTTCACCACCACACCTAGCTAATTTTTTCTATTCTTAGTATAGAAGAGATCTCTTGATCTTGTTCATGCTGGTCTTGAACTTCTCAGGTGCCTCCGCTTCCCAGTGCATCTTTCTAATTAGCTTTAACTTTTTTACCTCATCTTCATCCCAGTCACAATTCATTTTCCATGTACTCTGACAAATTTATCCTAGTATGAGTTCAACTAACTCATACTTCAGTTTTCAATTTAAGTATCATCTTCTCAAGAAAATTTTATTTTTACCCCTGCCTGTCACCTCTCATTACCTTAAAACTTACACACGGTATTTAGGTCACAGCACGCTGTGAAGTGCATGGCTATCTCCATTATTAGAAGGTTGACGTTCATAAAGAATAAGTGTCCGTCCCAAATTCACTCTGCTAATAAATGGGAGAGTGAGGACTGGGATGCACATATTTGAATACAGTGCCTATGAACTTTTTTCCCTTCTCACACTTTGCTCTCTTTCTCACTCATGCAATTCACTGATTTTCTGTTAATGCCGACACTGTACAACCTCTTTCTTTTCTGTGATTAAATATCCCCTATTTCATCAATCCTATATTTTTCTTTTCCTTCTGCTGCTGTTAACTACTTTCCTTATTTTACAACTTTTCCTACCAGCTTCATAAGTATCCATAAAGTGCTATCTGGTAGACCTCTATCTTTTGTGTTCTAAACTAAACCTTTTACATTATTTTCGAAAGTTCATGTATCATTTCTTGACTGTCAATTACCTATTTGTTTGAAGATATACAGCATTAACATCTCTTGAAATATTTAAGGTAATAAATGATAGTGATATAGGCAGTCCTAGGCACAGGATGTGGGACTTTAAAAATGACCGTGCAAATTGAAATTGCTCAAAGCAACTTTAAAGATAAATGGAAAGAAGCAAGGTCAT
The DNA here is from genome assembly GCA_963574655.1 of Perodicticus potto. NCBI lineage: Eukaryota > Metazoa > Chordata > Mammalia > Primates > Lorisidae > Perodicticus > Perodicticus potto. The sequence continues at coordinate 33,209 of CAUYRH010137034.1, read as the reverse complement.
TCAGTGACTTAAAAAATGTTTTTGTCAAAACATTAAAAACTCTGTTCAATAAAAGTACTAAGTGTGATGAATGTAGAGGGAAATGAAAAAATAGTAAAACCAGTATTTAAGTGCATCGATTTTTAAATATTAGAAACATTAAGAATAAATGTGTCTTATTTACACAAGAATAGTTTGTATAGTGCTTGCCTTGTTCTCATATATGAATCATGACACAGAACAGGCATCTTTTCTGTGCCTTGGTGAATTGTCATAATCCTAAATTTATACCAGCTTATGACTATAGTCATTGTTTGTTGTTGTATAACAACTGACCACATACTTAGCTGCTTAAAACAACCTTATTTATTATCTCACAGTTCTCTAGGTCAGAAATCAGGCTGTATGGCACTTAAGGTCTAACAGGGCTGAAGACAAAGGGTCAGCTCAGTCGGACTCCTGTCTAAATATTCTGGGAAAGCAGCTGCTACCACCATCATTCAGATTGTTTGAAGAATTCGATCTTAGATTTACTGCTGTAGACCTGATGTACCCATTCCCTTGCTGGCTGGCAGCTGGGGGCATTCTCAGCTCCCTGATGCACCTGCATTCTTTTTCATGGGGGCCTCCCACATCTTCAAAGCAACAATGGGACACCAGGCACATCCTGAACTTCAAATTTCTCTAATGTCTTCTACTCTTTAGTTTTAAAGCACTCACATGGTTGGGTCAAGCACACCTAAATAATCTCCATATCTGCAGGTCAACTGACTTGGGACTTAGTTACATCTGCAAGTCAATTCTTAGAAGCTTTACTGTTTGACTGAATAATAAGGGGACAAGAATCTAAAATTCTGTCCACAGCACAACTTCTTACTCTCTGCACTTTTAATATCGTGAAACATCTTTTTCATATACTTTAATGTCAAGTTTGTCGGCAGCTTTGCTTCTTCTGAAACATCTTTATTCTTTTTTATTACAAATGATTTCCTTGCTTATTTGATCATTTCTCTTTCACTGAGGTTCCTCTGGTGTGCAGGTCTCTCCTATGTCGCTGGTGTCATGATTTTTATCATCAGTCATCTTCTAACCCCATTCAGTAGCCCTTTCAGTGTTACGCTTTTTTTTCTTTGCCACACTTTCATCTTTTAATTGTTTGTTTTTAAAAATTACATATGCATTTAGCACTGAAAAACAAGAATTCAGTACTCCTGCACACTTGTTTCATTCTGATTCACTCCCTGCTCCTTTTTTCAGTTTGGTTAAATTGAAGTTTTTCCGATACATGGAGTTTTTAATTTTACTGATACACTTCCACATTTTTAGAAGTTATATTTTTATTTATAAAACTGCATTATCATCATTCTCTCCTGTGTTTTGCAAATGTTTAAAATTTTATTAATTGTTGCAGCCCATAGAGCCTATGGCTAGGAGCGAGTTATAAGAAATACCTGTATAGGCTCAGCGCCTGTGGCTCAGCCGGCTAAGGCGCCAGCCACGTACTCCTGAGCTGGCGGGTTCGAATCCAGCCTGGGCCCGCCAAACAACAATGATGGCTGCAACCAAAAAATGGCTGGGCGTTGTGGTGGGCGCCTGTGGTCCCAGCTACTTGGGAGGTGGAGGCAGGAGACTCGCTTTAGCCCAGGAATTAGAGTTTGCTGTGAGCTGAGCTGTGATGCCACAGCACTCTATCCAGGGTGACAGCTCGAGGCTCTGTCTCAAAAAAAAAAAAAAAAAAAAAAAAAAAGAAATACCTGTATAGCTCAATAATGGAACACCTGGGTGGGAAAGGCATGGAGAAGGATTTAGGGCTAATAAGCATGAGAGCTTGGGAGAAGAGAGCAGTGGTGAATTGGCAGTCTCTACACCTGTGGTGTTGAGAAGCACGGAGATCAACCTTATATTAGGCTGGAGAAGGCAGTCAAGGAGCATGCACATTATATCATGGACTCGCTGACTCTGACTCCTCTCCTGCCTGCAGAAAGCCAGTACGGTGTCTCTATGCTGAAGAATACCAAGCTGCTAAAGACTAAGATCTATCTTTCTAAGAAGACTGCTTTATTCTAAGACACTCTCTCTCTCTCCTGCTGAAGAAGATAGCCCTCAGGCACCTAAGAGAAACTGTACTAAGAGCAAGGGAACTTAGCGGTCCGTGTCCAGAACCTAGTTAAGCCGGCCCGAGACCCAATCCTGGGCCCTGGCAAGTGGTGTCAGAAGTGACATGTGACAATTAATTTAAATATTTCATTTTTATAGCCATCATATTCTATACCGTGAAGGACTTCTAAGTCACATGAGGGTCAGTACAAATAAACTACAGAATTAGAATTCCTTTCTAGTAAACATAAATAGAAGTATTAGATGCAGAGTATGATGGCTATAAATGAAATCCTTAAGGAAATAGATGTGTCTCTTATTGTAAGCTTATTTTTTGAAAAATGTTGAGGGATCAAAATTCTTTCAGATACTCAAGAGATACAATATCATTTTCAATACATTATTTAAATGTCAGAAGTTCCTCTGACTGACAGAGCAGGATAACTGTGATAGCAAGTGTATGGTTATAAATTCCCATGAAAGAATGGTAATGACCCATCATTATTATTTTAATCAATTCATGTCACCACAGGCAATGGCATAGTCTTTCTCATGCTCCCATCTGCTCCCTCAGATTTCAAGGAGGTTGCTTCTGTCTGTCCATCTCTCTACCTTAGTTTTACTATGTACAACACTTTTGCCAAGGATGTGATACTTATTTTAGGCCTTGTGTATTTACAGTCTCAGTTTTTGAGGAACAAAACCTAGTCTTCCATCCTCATGTGGCATCTATATTGTTTTCCAGTGCAGTCTCATTTTTTTTCTTTTTACTTTTACCTCTCTGGTCTGTGTGTTAAAGGAAAGAACTGGGTATTCTGTGTATTTCGCTTAATTCCTTGGAAAGATCACAATGCATTTAAGAGCATCTTTGTTGCCATTTACTCTATATACAAATATTTTACATGGAGAATTTTTTTTTTTCTAATAGAGGGAACACCATACACATGGAAGTGGAAGTCTGATGAAACATTTTTGTTGTACATTTTATTATATACATGTATATCCCTAAACAATATTTAGCATTGGATTGCCTATTGTCCATCTTCAAATCAAAGGCAACAAATTTATGTTTTACTAAAGATTTTATTTATGCAGCTCTGGTTAATTTCATTTTCCTTCTGTATAGTAACTATGTACGCATTTTTAAACAAGTATTTTTCGTTTTCTATTTTTACCTATTACCTGTAATGCTACATGAGACAGAAATTGGGAGGTATTGGTTATGTTTGCCTTCAACTGCAGTAGATATTTCGAAACTACTTCAGTGCATTGTTACCAATTTACAGTCCACCAGCAATGCTCCATATGGCTTTCAGATGCCATCATCATTTTTTAATTTTAATCATACTGAATAAATTGATATTTCAATTGTTTTTAGTTTGTATTTCTCTGAACCTAAGTGAACTTTCCACATCATTTTTGCTCATTTGGATTTCTTCTAAGAATGATCTATTCTTTTACTATGTACATTTAACAATTACATAACTACTTTGTTAATAATCTTTTATCAGTTATAAGAACTGCAAAACTACTAACACACTGAGTTATTGGTTTATTTCTAGCATGATTTGATGTGAAAGTTTTATTATGGTCCAATACATCAATCTTTTCTCTATGTTTGGTACTTTTATTTAATAAAATTTTCCCTTATTCTCCTGTATTTCTCTAGAAAGCCTTGGTGTTTTACTTCTCTACATGAAGTCTATAGCCCACATAGAAATTAATGTTGTGTCTACAGCACATTTCTATAATTTATTTATGGATAACCAATTCCAGAATATATTGGTTTATAACCCACTGGCTATGATACCAATTTAGTCATATATCACAATGACATAAATGTGTATGTTTCCATCTGATTGTGAATGCCATTCAACTGTTTGTTCTTGAACCAAAACTATAACATTTGTCAAAAAGATCTTGTCTATTCTCGCCCCTAGCCTTTCATATAAATCCTAAAATTACTTTGTCAACTTCCCTGAACCTATTTGTATTTTACTCAACATTGATTTTAATTTTCACTTAAAATAATATTACACTTTCTTTTTTTTTTTTTAGCCAGGGTTGAGTTTGAACCCACCACTGGGGACCAGTGCCCTACTCCTTGAGCCACAAGCACCACCCTGGTATTACACTTTCTATCCATGAGCATCCTTTCTCTACTTATTTGGGATTTTTCCAAAAATGTTGGAAGGAAACTTTGTCTCCATAAACTCCTACAGCTTTCTTATTACTTCATAGGACCATTATTTTTTGCATTTCATTAAATCTAATTTTTTTTAGTATTGTTTTGGATATTGACCTTTTATCCAGCAACTTCATTCCATTCTCTAATTCTTAAAACAGTATGTTTGTATGTTCTATTGAATTTTATCCATGTACGCATCAAATGAGAATGAGATTTTGTTTCTTCCATTCCTGCTTTCCAAGGAAATACTACTTAGCTTAGTAGTTGTTGTAGAGCTCTGGCATGTATCTTTCTTCAGTATATAGAAGTTCTTCAGCCTTTGTTTCCATATAGTTAATGTTATTACTTCTAGGTTGTAAATGGCATTAAATTGTATTTTTTATTATCTATTGAAATTTTCACTTAAGTTTTTCTCCAATGATTTTGTGATGATTTTCTGAATTGTAATCTTGCTATCCTGTGATTAATTTGCCTTGCTGATGTTTACATTTGGTATTTTAAAGGAGTTGGTTTGCTAACATCTTCATTTTGTTTTAATCTAGAAAATGTATTTGGCTTATATGATTTTTTGTTTGTTGTATTGTTTGTTAAATTGTTAGGTGTCCTTATCATGTATATCAGGATAGACATGGGATAGGTTCATTTGAAGTTATAAATGTATTCATTTAAAATATTAAAAATTTGAGTTTTGTTATCTTTTTAAATATTTCCCTTTCAGTAAAGTTGTTCATAAATATGATTTTATTCTAACTGTAGTTTTTTTTTTTAATTAGTCCTTTGATTTATTATTCTATTGCTTCAACAAAGACCATTGGTCTAGTTGTCACGCCACTAACATCTACTTTCGTTTCTATCACTTGTGGATTTTTGTTTTGAACTGCAGGCAAGTCACTGCAGTTGAACATGTTTTTTCATCTCTGAAACCAATTTACTATTACATATTTAGCTCACAGTTTTCCCTTAAGGCTCAAGTAATTATGACTGAAAATACTAAATCTAATGAAAAAGCAAAATCAACCCTCTCCCCCAATTTATAGGTTATCTGCAAAATCTTGAAGGAGCACATCATTTGTGATATTTTCTTCCAATACAATATCACAGGCATCTTCTAGAACATACATGTGAATCAGAGATTATAACCCTTTCACAGCAGTGAAACTTCCCAAGTCCAATATTAACTCTAGCTAACTTGAAGACTGGCAATTTTTTCAACCACAATTATTTTAAACACTAACATGAATGTTTAATAAATGTGCTTTTAGTATATATCCTCATATTGTGTTTTTAATCGTGAGACACTTGGAAATGTTTCAAAGGTCCCAATACAGAAGGCAATATTACTAACTTCTGGTTAGTATTCAGGATCATTACATACATCTTTTAGGGGAAGTGCTCAAACTCTGAATTAGAACAGGCAGAAATAGAAAACCTCAGAATTACTGTTAAAAATATGGAAGACCTAAAGTATTGGGGTAAAAATTTTTTAAACGTACTAAGAAAAAAATTGTACAACGGCAGAATGATTTTCTGCTACAAATGATTTGCTTTTTCAGAGAAAAAATACAGGTAAAATGTGTGTATTAAGATACACTGAGTTCCATTCAAAATAAATTATCTTTCACCACGGGCTTGGGATAAAATTGGATTATATTTATCCTTTTGCTCATATGGAGAAAGGAATTGTACATGGTTTGGTTCTTTCACTGGATGTTGCATAAAGCTCAATTTGCAGGACTAGATTTAGAAACAAGGCTAGAGCTGAGTGCTGTCACCCAGTGGTTAGCATGTTGGCCCCACACACCAGAAGCACCAGGTTCGAACCTCACCTGGGTCTGAGGAACAACAAATGCAAAAAGAGAAACAAGGCTAGGCAGAGTTCCTCTATTTATTTCCATAAAACTCCCATTTAGGAGAAAGTACTAAGGCTCAACATTTATTTTGCTATGTCAATGTCTGAAAAACATGTATAATTTTAAAAGATGAAGAGTCCAAATAAAGTCATTTTTTAAAATTTTGTTTATTATTACTGCTTACCAATGGGGAGATGCAGTTTATTTACACCAGCAGCCTTAGGGGCAAGGGGAATACAGTTAGTCAGCTGTCTGAATAGAATGGACTACTTATGCAAAAATAAGAATCTCCAAAACAAAGGACAGTGGTGAGCTTTACTACCCTCCCCCAATGATCCCAGCATGCGATAATGCCAGGCAGTGGTCCCTGGGCATGCGGTGGCAGAAACTAATGTATGGAAGAAAAAGCCACAAACCACAGAAAATTTTAAGGAACCCCTTTCCCCCATAACACACACACACACACACACACACACTCAGTTACATAATAGGATTACAAGGTGATCAATACACTTAATCAAGGAGAGAACAGGAATTCTGCAGTTAAAGGGAGGGTAGCTAGGGAAAAGGAGAGTTCCTAACCACTGAACTATAAGGGAGGGAGTATAAAAGGAGTTTGTTTCCTCAGAGGACCTGTTAGACCAAGTCCACCTTATACTCATTCAGAGAGGCTACTGCCCTTTTGGTAGAGGGGAGAAAAAAGCCCAAAAAGGAGGTAACATGAACCTTTACCCTATACCATTACTTCCCACTTCTTCTTCTTCTAGCCAGGAGAAAAGACCAAAAGAAAACAGTAACATCATGATCTGAGTTCCCTATCATAAGGAAGAGTGATTGGACCACGCATGGCCTTTCTCCTTACCTTCATCCTGCTTTCAATAATGTTTGGAAGTAGGCCAGAGTGTCATTTGGACCCTTCTTACTTTCTCCCTCTGTCTAACCAAAAGTCAAGGGCAAAAAACCCCAAAATTTTTTAGCTCCCGCAAACTTTGATTTTTTCAAGTTACAATTCTTGGATTACAAAATCAATCTGTAACTAGGGCCCAATCCTGATCAAGACAATACAGGGAGAAGGTAATAATAGTCTAAAAACCCAATCTCTACTTCTTTAATTTTCTAAGTATATGACCCCATTCCACACAGTCATTAGTTCTTTCTGAGATAATGAAGAATACATGCACAACAAGGGTTAGAGAATGGATAAGGACCAACTCCATCCCTGCGTGTCTACCAGCCTTTACTGCTCTTCTGCTTAGGTCCTAAGAGGCAGTATCCAAGAAAAGGTGGGAAGACAGAACCATGAAGTAAGACATACTAGCAAGGCAGTCCGATATAAGAGAAATGCTAAGGCATGACACTGCCTTTTAAATACAAAAAATTAAGTTCTATTCCAATTCCAGTCCCAATCAAGAAAGCTGTAAGATTTTCCTCTGAGTCCTCCACAAAAACAGGAAAACAAAACAAAACAAAACCAAAAATCTTAAAGGAGGCCAAGAAAAAGGAAATTGGGCAGGCTTCAGAAGGGGTAGCATTAAGAGAGATGAATTGAAACTGGTAAATATGAAAGCTGGAGCGGCAAGCAGCACCTGGGGTCATGAGCTGCACCAGATAGGCAGTGGAGCAGGGGACAGGAGGAACATGGGGCCAAGCCAGACACATGAGGCTAGGACCCTTATTGGAGCACAGAATGAGGTAAGAAACATTTCAAATAAAGCAGCACCGTTCTTGCTCACCTTGAGGCTCCCACCCCTTTATGCGTCATAAACCCTTGCTAAGGGAGTAAAGTGGAGGGTAGTTTTGATATGTGGCTCTTACTTCCCATCCTCCCCTAACCTATTTCCTGAAGCTGGGAAATTCTGGAGGTCTTTCCCTGACTTCCAGCAACAAAAAGATAGATGTTGTCAAAAAGATCCAAGGGGGTTGAGTGGAAAAATCTGTCCCTTGTAAGAGGCAGAGAAGGTGGTGACAACCTGAATGTTCTCTATAGCCAGGTTCCAACTGCCCAACCAGAGGAACAGGGGCATTTAACAGGATTCTGCACACAGACGGGAGATGACCTATTTCTGTTCCTTGACTCCTAAAAGTAACCCATTCACTTTACTAAGGGCAGCTGGAAGAGATCCCCTCTGGGCTCAGGGTTTAAAACAGCCACCTGCAGCCACTGATGCTCTTCTATAGTTCAGTACTGCCCTGGGGTGGGGAGGCAGGTAGTAACCTGGTGTAATGACCAGCCACACCCATGGACTACCTAAGTAACCAGTAACTCAACAGTAGTTAATAAATGCCCCACCAAACTTGTGTCCAGATATGAATCTTGCGGTTTGAAAGATCGTGCATAGTTGCAGAGGTCCCTGCTACCTCCCTAAGGGATTATAACTGAATCCTCAGCCTATCTGGACAACTAAATTGTCCATTTGCCAAACCTCTACCTCCAGGCAAGCAAGCAAAACGGCTGTGCTAATCCAAAGGCTAGGCCTTGTCCCCAAGTGGGTTGAAATCATTGTAAATGATGGACCCTTGGGAAACAGGTGTTTTTGACCTTTTCTTCTTGTTGGAGTCAAGGCTACAGGACACTCCTACCAAATTTGATTGAGAATTCTTTTCCTTGGTTTTCCCAAGCTGAAATTGCTAGTATCCAGAGTGCACACCTGACTTTGATTTATCTCAGAGAAACCCAAATCAAAGTCTCAGAGATCAGAGGAGCAGTTCCAATGAAGGCCATCCCTTATGACCTGACCAAGAATAATGTCCAAATTGTCCAGGAGGTCCTTGACATCAGGCAGGAAGAAAGGCTGAGGAATCAAAGGATTTTTATACGCTGGGCACACAACTGCTCTCCTGTGCACTGGGGGCACTTAAAGACCTTGCACACATCCTGGTGTGTCTACGGATGAATATGCAGCCGGTGAAGCTTCTCCAGCCCAGGGTTTTAGATCTGAACCCAGGTGGTACACTTACAAAAGGATCTTAATTCCTAAATTCTCCACTTAGGGTTTTAAAATGCTAGGGTCTTCAAAGGGAATTAGGAATTGACATTGGTCTTTTTCTTTTTAAAACCTTTTTTTACTTAGCTCATTCCTCCAAGCCACAGGACCAGTCTATGTTGTTGTCTTGGTCACTGTCAGCCTCTCTCATGTTGCAGCTACTGGAATTCTGGGGGTGAGCGCTGCAGCTCCTGAGCAGGCCCGTTCCCAGGCTCTGCAGGGAGGGAGCAGAGCGGGAGGCGGCACGCTCCTTTGTCTTCCACTGGCTGAATGCCAAAATCCTTCACGCTGCCCGTGTCCGCGAACTCCAGGTAGAAGTAGCCACACTTGACCGCCCTGTGCACCTCAAAGCAGAATCCCAGACAAGAATCCTCTATCAGGTCTACGTATATCTCCTGCGCGATGGCCTCCAGCTTGTTAGTATCCAGGTTAGCCAACGAAATTTCCTCCATTTTAATTCGTTAAGCGATCGTGGAGAGGGCGCTCGTTTTACTCACGGCAGCGACACGTCTGGCTCCGCGCCGCGCCTGGGCCTGGAGGCCTCGCAGGGCCGCGTTCTCCGGCGGTGGGGACAGTGGCGTCCGCGGCGGCTGAAACAGCAGCGGCGGCGGCGGCGACGGCTCCGGAATCCCAAGTCCTTCAGTTCGTTCGTTCCGGCGAATCCCGTGTTCCGCGGCTGCGAGAAGCGCCCGGCCCGCGACGCGCCACCTCACCGTCTCGCCGCCTCACCCAGCCCCCCCGGGCCTCTTCCGCCCCGCGTCGACTCAGCCCCACCTCCGCACTTCCGCTCCCCAGCGCGCCTGCGCACTGCTCCGCGCAGGCTCGCGGGGCGTGTGACGCGCTGCCGCCCGGACGGCGTTTGCGTTGATGGAAATGAATGGGGTGGTCTTGGCTGGGTGTCGATTTCGCTATCTCCGCCGGTTGCAAAAAGATTGCAAGGGTGCTTTTTTAGGTTGTTTTGTTTGTGGATGTAAACGTTCGCTGATGAACTCAGCATCCGTGCGTAGTTTCCTCTGGAAAAGTGAAAGTTCATAATTACGTGCACTTTTGTGGTAGATCCGAAATCCTATTTTAGGAACAGTTCTCTGGACACGTTTGAAAATTTGACTTATGAGATTGGTGACCTTTATAGTACTGCCGCAGTTGTCATTTAAAACCACTAGATGGTGCAAGGGAACAAATTACAGTTTACTTTTCAGCCTTTTTTTTTTCTTTTTGGTATGGGGAAAAAACCTAGAAACTGGGCACTAAAGGTATAATCCATGTATGTTTTTGTTGTTCAAATAAACCTAAGGCATTTATCTCACAAGTTCATTATAAGATCACTAAATTAGTGTGTCTATAAATTGATAATATGCATCTCTAAAGGAGTTTAAAGAGAGAATTACGTGTATATTATGTTGGGGGGAAAAGAAGGAGGAAATCTGAAATAAGGTAAATATACTGAGAAATAAAGCTTTCCCTATAGTTATGTGCATGAATTGCAAAATGGGAGTCAGCCTACTTGGATTCAAATCCTGGAGCAAATCCTTATTTCATGGTTAAGATTAACTATAGTTTAAAATAATCGCTTGAGGCGGTGTCTTACAATAAGCGATGGTTCAGTGTATCAGGTATTTTTAATCATATTTGCTATGAAATTGAGTATGAGAAAGATCGCTGTAGTATTTCCTTTATTTTTTTCTACCTTTTTTTTTGGTCCCCACCACCAGTATGAATAGAGCAGCATCTAATATCTTTATAATCTATCAAGAAATAGTTATGACTAAAGAAAAATTTATAAGAAGTATTTATTGGTATGTCTTGATTTCATACTTTCATTTGCATTTAATGGAAAGACATGTTATCTTTCCAAAAAGATACAAATAAGCATTTTCTAATGTATATGAGCATCAGAATATCTAAACAGTTTTATAGTTATTTCTTACTATCTCACTGTATATTTCATGAGCACATGATTAAGTTAAACCAGTTTGGTTTGTGAGTATCCAGTTCGTGTCACTATCCAAATTTTTCTGATTTCACACTTTACCATTTTTAAAAACCACAAATTGACAAATGTGGAGCCTTTTATAAGTCTACATTATTTAAGATTCATATACTGTGTTTCTTTTAAATCTAGAAAAGAATGTTTTTTCCCATTGTAGTCTTTGTATATTATATGTTTCCCATTCAAAATTTGGTATCATTTTAATGTAAGTTAGAATCTCCACCACCGAATGGTAGGCAATATAATATCATGATTAAGCGTATAAGTTCTTGAGTCAGACTGCCTCCTACCAGTTACTGTCCATGTGAACTTGTCCTACCTTCTTCTATAAATCTCAGGTTTTTTCTTTGCAAAATGTTAGTATCAGTTCCCATCATATAGGTTTGTTGTAAGACACAAACATGACAATAGTTGTAAAAGTTTTCACCTTGCATTAGTACAGTAGTATATAACATTGTATTTTATAACTAGTACTGTGACATGTCTAGTTAGCTGAGAAATAGAGATATAATTACAGTTGTTTCCACTGACTCCTTCTCCCCAATGCCGTCTCCAAATTTAATTTAAAGTAGTTAATCACTGAGAAATCTTTAGGGCTTTGAGACCAACCTGAGCAAGAGCGAGACCTCGTTTCTACTGAAAAAGGAAGAAAAAAAATAACTAGCTGGGCTTTGTGGCAGGCACCTGTAGTTCCAACTACTCCCTACTCAGGAGGCTGAGGCAAGAGGATCACTTGAGCCCGAGTTTGAGGTTCCAGTGAGCTATGACACCCCGACACTAAACCCAGGGCACAGGGTAAGACTCTATCCCCTCCAAAAAAAATGTAGATTATGAATTGGGGTGAAGGCTGCTTTTTAATTTCTAACATACTTTGATGTATGCTGGTGACCATAAGTTAAGTAGCAAGGAATTAAAAGGGCTTGACAGAGGTCAATAGTTCTTCATAGTGATTTGCCTCTGTATACTTGTTCTTGACAAATTTATCATGAAATTTTTGCAGACTTCATTTTCACAGAAGAGAATAAAAGATTGCTTCTTAAATCCTACTTGTATTGTGAGCACTAGAATCCATATTCTCAGTTTAATAATTGAGAGGCATCTTCAATAAAATTTACTTTAAAATATATATGGATAGACCTTTGTAGTAATTGAAATTCAAATAGTCAAGATCATGACTCAGTTTAGATTTCCTGTCACTATTTTATTAAATTTATTCTTAGAAAAGGAATACTACCATGACATTGAAAATTTATACTGATACTCATCACCTTTCTTGTACTTGTATCATTTCGGAAGACTGCCTTATTGTTGAAATATACAGAAACTCCTTGTGTTAAATCGATAACACACCAGAAAAGAAGAGTTAGGAAAAAACTCCTTAATTCTCTTGCATATTAGGGTTCATAGCATTATTTAAGCCTTTGGTATAAAAATAAAATTAAAAAAAATAGGAATTTTCCATTATCTAAATCATTTTCTTAATACAAAGCAAGTAGAATGGATTAGTTCTTCATAAATGAATGATCTTCAAAATTATGGCTTTAAATATTTAGTGCACAAATTAAGGCAACTAAGAGGAATGTATCATGAAATTTTAATCGCCTTTGATTATTCTCTTTCTATTCAATAATTGTAATATATGCACAGAGAGAATCAGACCTTTCAAAGAGGAGTGCGTATTAAATTGTTACTTAAAAGGTTTCATTAAAAATTGAAAATCCATAAAACGTGTATTTTTAAGATTCACATTTTTGTGTGTGTTCACATAAAATGGAATGAGACAGCAGGATGCATCAGGGATAGATCTGGAAGTATAGTCAAAGGACGTGAGTTGCTATTGTATTTCTCCTCTTAGGTGACATAGAGTTAGAAGGTGAATTCGCTTTTCTAAAAAAACAAAAAAATGGACTTGTATTTTCAAACTGTTTCTTTCAAAACTAAATTTCTATGAATTAAAGAAACTAAAGAAATAGTTTCTACCCAATTAATGGTCAAGTAAATTTTTTTATATTGGTTCATGAAGTTCAAATGGTGAGTCCTAAACTGGGTATCTAAGGGTTTCTTATCACAAACCAATATGCTTTGCTCCCTAGAGCATCTTGAAGCACCCTCACATTTTAGGGTTAAGAGATTTGTTCAGCATCTGAATACCAGCTGTGTTCTATAAGTAACTCTCCTAACATCCAATGACATGGCTTGTGAGTGGTCATTTTTAGTTTAAATAATTATTTAATCTAGGGGTTTTGACTATTGTGAATTTCACTTCTGTTTAGAGAACAGTTATTAAAACTATAGCTATTTTCTTTTTATTACCCAGGTATTTTAAGATAAATGAGGAGAAAAGGAGAAAGAGAAGGTACGTTTTGCCATATTTTCTTCTCTTATGAACAGCACTTTCATCAGACTATGATGAAAATAGTCTGAATCTCAGAAATAAGCTACCGCATTTTATGCCTTTGTCAATAATTTGCTAAAAGGAATATATGTGTGTCATAACTCTGTAAATACTTGTATGTTCTCCCAGGCATGGCTCGCTTGAAGTTTCAAATTCATCCTCTACTGTAATGCATTCTTTAGAATTTGGATTTAAAAATGGATTTTTATGGTTTGAATAAGATTCAGAGGTGCCAAAATTTGACATTAAATTAGGGTGTCATGCTAAATTGCACTGTCTAAAATAAATTTATGATTTCAGTCTGCCCTACTTAACTTTGAAATTGAGGCAATGTGTTAAATTTTGGTATTTATTACAACTCCAATAAATTTTGGTATTTATTGGATTGTAATCTACTAAAGGGAAAGACACAGTAATTCTAGTTAGTAGAATGTTACACTAATATAACATAACAATTTTAGTAGTTTGCCTAATAAAATATCTTTTAAAAGATGATTTCTGAAGATATCAATTATTCAGAACCACTGTGATCAGTGAAAGGGCCTCTGAGGATCTCTGGAATGATTTTCACACATTAGATAGATTCTTTTTGACTTATGATGGATTTATGTTCCCATAAACCTATCATAAATTGAAAATATCATGAATTAAAAATTCATTTAATACACCCAACCTAGTAAATATCATACCTTAGCCTAGCTATTTTACTTTTAACATGTTCAGGATGTTTACATTAGAGTGCAGTTAGGCAAAAATCATACAATTCAAGTCTATTTTTTAATAAGGTAGTGATTATCCCATGCAAATTTATTGAATAACTCACTGAAAGTGAAAATGAAAATGGTTTTGTGGATACTCAAAGAACTGTTTCAACTGAATGCTTATCACTTTTGCCTCAATATAAAATAAAAAAAATAAATAAGCTGAGTCGTTGTAATTTGGGGACAGTATATATTTTTTAAAAAATTAAAAAATATTTTTAAAGTATTTATGACACTTCCCACGAAGGTTATAAACTATTGCTTAAATAAGAATAGAAAAATTATTGTTGGTCTCTCCCTGTGTGTGGGAAAGTCTACCTGGTAGTATATTTGTTTTCATTGTATATGGTTATGATTAATGTAGAAAAATGTAAATTGGAACAGTGAAAATAATTTATGAACAGGCAATATTAATGCCATAACAATTAACAGAGACGTCTAAAAACCCTTACCTTTAAGGAATTTCAAACTTTTAGAAAATTTGCAACCATATTATGAATAATTTCTGTATACCTATATTCAACTCAGATTTACTCATTAACATTTTGACATTTTTTATTTATTCCTTTCTATTTGTTCCATCAAGGTTTCCTCCTTATCACAAAGAAATTTAAACTACTTTTTATGATCTATTTAGTAGTAAGTTGCAGACATAATGCCCCATTATGACTAAATATCTCAGTGTTCAGAGATATTTAGTTAAAAAATAAGGCATTCTCTTAATATCACCACAATATAGTTGCTGCATTTGAGAATTTGGCTAGTTTATGTATTGAAGAATCCTGTGTCTAATATAGAATCCATATTTGATGGATTCCCAACTGTCCTAGTGCTGTCAGTTACATCATTTTTTTCCTGGATCCAATCCAGGCTCACATTTTACATTACATTTACCTGGTAACATTTACCTGGTATGTCTATCCAGTCTCCTTTAATGGGGAACAGTTCAATAGTAGAGGAATTGTGAAAATAAAATAATGATGTACACGGAGAGAAGACACTGGATTTCAATCTAATATGAGCAGAATAAAAATATGTTTACAGATAATCCCCCTTATTAAAGATGGGAGTAAAAATTCATCTTAATAGATTGGGATGTTACGTAAAGCAATTCTGCTTAAAAACAAAGAGCAATGTGAAGAAAGCTAACTTATCAAAGTTGGTTCAAACCAGGTTTCTTTTTGGCATAAATCTCCTCTGAAACTTTTTTTACACCAGTTTTGAATATTTTTAATAACTGTATTTTGATTCATTTTTCTTCCCTGCCCATACATGCCCGTTAGGAGAGCTTAATCTTGCCAACTATGGTTTTGCCGGACACAGGACCCGCACCCTCGAGGTTGGCAAAGAATTTCTATCATATGAAAACTGATGCTTGGGCAACAATTAGTAAAACATGCCTACTCGTACATGTCAGAGTAAACCAATGGCAAGAGATATCTGAACACAGGACTCACTGAGGAAAGCTGATAACATTTATTCTACTTATTCAGTCTAATAAAAAAGTGAAATAACTAAAATAATATCTTCATTTCTCATAATGAAAGTAAGACCAGAGTTGCTAGTTGAATTGTCCAACTAGTTGGTAGCAGAATTAGGATTAAATGTCATGGCTGCTGCTTCTAATCTCTTCTTCGGTATATAATGGTTTATTTATTACATAATATCTACATTTTAATTGCAAAATCTTCAATAATGACCGCTTTCTATAATCAATTTTAAAAAACATTTCAGAAGCAGCATTGATGTCTTGAATCGAACCTTACTGGCAATGCAGAATGTACTGAAGTCAGAAACTATAGCTTATACTAGTTTTTGCTTATCTATGAGGAGCTAAAATAAAGTGATGCTCTACCCAACGTGCTCTTTAATTTTTCATGCTGGAGATTCAAAAGGAACATTTTCAGATGAGCAAACAATCCATCCCACCAAAAAGATCATGAGCAATCATATCCTGAGAGGGTTTTAAGCGTGAGATCTTTACATGGAATTCCTTGCTGCCCAAAAGTAAGTATAATTTCACATTTTTACCATTTTTTAATTGTTTGGTGCAAAGTTAAGGTTTTTTTTTGTTTTGTTTTTTTTTTGGTCTTTTCTCTTTCTTTTGCCATAATTCTTTCCCTTAGAGTTATAAAGGAGGATTCATGTAATTAATTGAACATACTCTTTTTTTTTTTTTTTTCTAATTTGACTGATGTCCATTAGGTTTGTTTTTGTTTTTCTTCTCCCATCAAGAGCTGTCTCATATTTCCTTGAGTCAAGCTGTGAAACTGGTGGGTGGGATGCTTTTACTTCTTGTGTTCCACAGACAGGCATCTGGCAAATGCCACCAAGTGAGAGATTAATTTTCTTGCAAAAACCTTAGTAAATGTAAAAATAAGAGCCAATTTAGGTACTAGCAGGAGAGTATCTCAGAATCTCTCCCAGATTAATGACTGATACTTTTGATTAAAGAAACACTGGTTTCTATCTTGGGACTTAAATCTCACATCATTTTGTCTCTTCTCTTCCTTCATTTGTGCTGAACTTGTTCTTTGCTTTTCAATTTTCAAATGAATTCCAGAACCTTGATTTGTCCTCATCCACAGAGATTATTAGTTGCATTCTAGCCTCCCTCATTCTATACTCTCCTAAACATTCTTCCTGATATTACCCTAACCTTACCAATTTTCAATCTGTAGTAATATGAGCAACTACTTTTGCCACTCATTTTCTTTGCCAGCCCCCACTAATACTAAAATTTTATTTTAGTCAACTGTGAGTAAATTCTTAACGTAACACTCAGGCGGTTTTCTGTGTGGTTGTCACTTGCTTCAGGTACCAAGGCCTTGTATTTTATAGGAAAGATAAAACATAGATGAGCACACAACCACTGGCACTTAGCACAATGCCATGCACCTAGAAGGTCCTTCAGACCCTATGTACCTTCAGGGTTTATTTCACCAAAATTTAAATTTGAGTTTGTTTTAGTCTTTCCAACTATTAGTAAAATTGACATTTCATAAAATGTTAACACTCTTTCAAAGAATAAAATGTAAATCTGATTATTTTGAAATAGAATCATATTTATGAATCCATTAGCTATTTCTCTAAATCTAAGCAACATTATGTGTATCTTGAAACATTTTGCCATTACATCATCATAGGAACTGTTTCATCATTAATCATCAGTTATTCTCAATTATGTTTCAAAAGACAAAAGAAAAGAAAGAATGATAGAATCTTCTCCATTCTCTGAAGTGTATAGACTGAGGGCCAAATTCTCTTACTCTTATCAAAATCTTATCGATTTCTCTTACTCCATTATCATGTAACATAGGACATGATGACTTTATAACATAGTATTTAAGTTGTGGAATATAAAAGAGAAGAATAAACGTCATTCAGGAAACTTATCTCATCTTCCAGGAAAGGGTTAGTATGTTTTGGGATGTATACAGGATGGTTGAATCATGGTAGGGAGAATTTTGGCCTTGCTATTACCTTTAACATTTAAAGATGTGTGTGGGTGCTAGATTGATATGGAGGTACACTTGGTATTAATTGTATTTGTCAACTGGTCCATGGGATGCCCAAATATTTGATGCAACATTATTCTGGGTATGTGTCTATGAGAATGTTTCTGGATGAGGTTAAATTTGAGTCAGTAAACTGAGTAGACTGTCCTTCTCAATGTGCATAGACTTCTTCTAATCCCTTGAAGGTTGGAATAGAATAAGAGGCTGAGTTAGAAAGAATTCTCCTTTTCTGTCTGAGTGCCTTTTGGCTAGAAGATCAACCCTCTCCTACTTGGACTTGAACTGAAACTTACACCTTGGGTATCCTGGGTCTGGACTTCTTAGCCTCAATATTTCTGTAAGTCAATTCCTTATAATAAATATTGGTGTGTATGTGTGCATATGTAGTATATACATGTATTATATGTGTGCATAAAAATACAATGTATATTTATATACATATATACACATACGTACACACATCCTAATGGTTCTATCAATGCGTAGATAGAGAATATGTACATATTTTTATATATATAAACACATGTACATACACACATACCTTCTACTGGTTCTGTTTCCCTGGAGAACCCTTACTGGTACAGATTTTTGTAAATACTTATTTGTATGCAGTCACATTCATCGATGTGCTGTCCTTGCTTGGTTTATCTTTAACAGCAGTGTTAAATAGTTGCAACTGAGAACATGTGACTCATAAGGCTAAAATATGGCCATTTTAGAATCAGTTTAACTCATGCTATTTCCTTTAGAAAGACAAAGTAAAAGACATATGTCCTTTTTCTGTTGCTCAAAATGTTGCATAAACTTTTAAGAGGTATGAATAAAAGGAGGGGAGACCATCTCTATAAAGTGATTCATCTTTTATTGGACATAATTGATAATTTGTAATTTTTCATTCTACGACCTAATGAAACAGAGAGTAAAAAAGAGGGAGTAGGCATTTTACAATTATTAGTGAATCAGAAGATAAATTCAGAGAGACAGATGACAATACTCTTAATGTAAACTGTGATATGGGTCATATGTGTTGTAAGAAAAATCTCAGACAATGACACAAGGAGTCTTCAGATGGGAAGATTGAGATGAATTTTCTCAACCTTAAGTATGTATAAGTTAGCAATTTATTTCCAAGGACAGTAGATAATATGACAATTCCATCCAGTTAGTAATTAAATAGAAAAGACTTCATTAGGCAGTGTTGTGCAGCAAGAACCTATACTTCATGTTTCTGCTAAAAGGATTTTTCATCCATTGTCATGTTTGTATACCAAAATGTACTTGATTAGAAAAAGGTTTGCAAGGGTTAAATTTGTTTAAAAATTTCTAAGATAGTTGTCTTCTCCTATTTCATTGTTCTTAGTTCTATGAATTACTTATTAAAAGACAAAATCCTTTGTAAAAAGCTCTGTTGGATCCCAGTGGAAAATAAAAGTGATGATTTCTTTGATATATTGAGGGTTAAATATTAATGAGAGAAAAAAAGAAACAAATTGAAGAAATAGACTCAGTCAAGGTACAATTAGTGGTTTTAATTAATAGGTTTTTGAAATTAGAATACTATTTCTGTATTTTACGTTGCCTTTTTTCATTCCTTTGGGAAGTAAGCCTGTCTGTATCACACACAAAATCTCAAGCATTTATATATAAACTGGCCTTATCACGAGCTTTCTTTCCACAACACTTAATTGGATGTGCTCCTGAAACAGTGCGCTGCCATTAAATTCTCTTCTAGTTAAACATAAATGCTCTTAGCATCTTTCTCTAGATCAAATGTCTGGTTCTTGGAGTTATTTTTTTTGTTTTGTAGTTTTTTTCCTTGTGTGCCTACCTTTCCCTTTATTTTTAGTTAAATAGATATCCTCAGCGTTAGATTACAGTATGCTTACCTCTGTTTCTTTGATGATTTTTCTTGTGAGTTTAAAAAAATAACAAGACAGGTTTTTTTTTTTTGTTGTTTGTTTGTTTGTTTTTAACGTGGTGGCTATTATATTTGTAGCGCCAAGATACTTACCCTAAAAAAATCCTAGATTCATTAACAAGGGACAGCACAGAATACTAGAAATAAAAATACTTTCAATGTTAAGATAAGCAAAGAAAATATCAAATATTTCTTTTCTTACACCTTAAAAATGCAGTCAATATTTTGTTCTGTGACAGACTATACATTTTGACACTTGGTGATTGAGAGAGACAAGTTAGGTTAATGGTTTCAGGCTTAAATTTGGCATCTTGCAACCTACCAAACATTTTCTCATTTTTATCCACTTTTCCCTAAACAGAGTTCATTACAATTCTATAGAAATCTTACTGAATAATATAAATTTTTCCTTGGGGACATCACCATGGAAGAAGACAAGATAAAGATAAAAGTGGGAAAGATCTTACTAGTTTCTGATTTGATGCCAATAGCTATCTTATGGTAAGGTCTCAAAAGAATAAATTCCTAACATCTCTGGTTTTATTCATTTCTAAATTTTTTTATCTTCACTTTTATTATCCTCTGAAGCTACAGCCTAGGCCACATACTATTTGTATGACCCTGGGCAATTTTGATAACAACTTGGACTTAATTACATCATTTGTAAAATGGACATTAAAATAGCACTTCCCTTAAAAGGCCATTGTGGGGTAAAATAAAATGTAAATTGTTTAAAAGAATGTTGAGCATCAAGTGTTTAGTAAATACAGCATGTTTCTATTTCACATATTGATGTGGAAGGAATATGAATCTTTGAAGTCAAATGATCCTAGTTTTCAACCTCTTGTTTCTGTTTTCGGTACATGTTGAGGTTTGTGTATGTTTGGAACTGGAAGTACAGTGATAAAGAGGCCCAGTCCCTCTCTCAAAGGGCTGCTTAGTGGAGATGGGGGTACACATAAACACTTGCAATTAAGGAGTATGAAAGCTATAACAGGAGTATACATGGAATTCAACAGGTACACTCCTGATTGAGTTGTCAGTTCTAAATGCAAAGGAGGAAAATCTTCACAGGAATAAGAACCTTTATTTAGGACTTGGGAGGGTGCACAAGAGACATTTTAGATGCATAAAAGAGCGTGATGAGGAGTACGGAGGTATGAAATACTGGGCTCCTTATCTGTAAGTCATCCTGTAAGACTCCAGTGAAAGCATCTAGAAGGCTGGGGATGAGAGGCTGGGAAAAAGGACTTGTGGCTACTGGAACCCTTTTACAGATTTTACATGAGAAATATTATTTACCACCAATGTGGAGGACGAAATGTAATATTATGAAACCACAGGCTGAAGAATAATATAGGCTGTTATCATCGTCTAGGTGAGAGATGATAAATTCACAAATAGTACTGAAGATGAAGCAAGTGGAATGATTATGGTCATGCACAGGGAGTCAAATTGATGTAACTTGCTGGAATCACAATAGTAAAAAATGTCACAGAATTAAAGAGAAAACAACGTGAGATAAGTTAAATAACTTAAAATTGCTTTATAAGAAATAAAGTTCCATATCATTTACAGTTGTTTTCCACTTTTAAAAATATTTAATCAGGATCTTTAAAGTCATGTTTAACACATTATGGTGTTCTATAAAATGTAACTATTTTCTGCTCCTAAAATTAAAAATGTTAAGGTTTTAAACTGTATTTGTTAAGACAAACTTGCATCCTAATAATAATAGATTTTCCTAATAATCCTAGTGTCTTAGAGGAACATATTCCATAGTGATATCCTTTAACAGAATTCAAATTTCTTGTTATAAGTATAACATCAGGTCAGGTTGACCAAACTTTAAAATTTTACCAGAAGTTACTATGTGTGCACATACACACTCAATTAGGGAAAACATATGGAATTCTTGAGATTGTAAATTTGCAAGTAGACTGTACAATGTTTTGGCTATTTTTTTAAAATAATAGGTTTAACTATATGATAAATAAAGAATAACATTAGAGATATAATTCAAAATATACTTACTAGGTATATGTTTTTGAATTGAGGTTTAAATTGTCTTTATACAATCCTATATTAATTGTGAAATAGTAAATTACATTTTAAGTGATAATCATTTTTTTTTTTTTGCAGAGGCAACTAAGATTTCGAGTGGCCAAAGTCTTATAATCCTTCTCAAACAACTGCTCTACTCACAGCCGAGGTCTTTTGCTCATCTGTTGTTGGAGGAATCCAGCCATGCCTGGCATGGGTTTGAAAACATCCAGAGATCTCGTTCTCACATTCCACACTTTGGGGCTATTTATCCCTTGACACGAGGTCTGCCACATCTGTTCATGCATTTAAATGAAAGTTAAAGACCTTCCTCTTTGTTCAAGTTTTAGTGTTTTCATAATTTATATGCACCGCACTATTTTAGAAGTGTTTTTTCAGAGCCATTTTCTCTGTTTTATCTGTCATTGGTATTTTTATGCCTTTTATTTCTCAGCCTTTAAGATGTGGAGGGAATAAAAACAGCTTTCTAAATAAAGATTGATTGTTTGGTAACAGTTATCCAATAACCCAGTCTTCATCCAGGACTTAAAAACTCTACATATGTTGGTTTAAATGATAGAATGGCACATATGTGAATTTATTGGGGTGTAGAGAAAGCAATAATTCTCTCATATACATATTAAAGTTATATTGAGAATTTTATGAGAGCAAATATTTTGGCAAATACCTTCTTCAAATTGCTAAAACTGTCTGTGTGCAATCTTGTTTAATTTGGGTATTTTTTTCTTCCTCGTGGAGGCTGATGATGTCCTACTGAGAAGAATTTCTCCTGTTGGGACTGAATAAAAGTCATTCCTAATAATGCCCACAAGTCAAAAGTTTCTCTTAATTAAATTTCTTTCCTTGTCTTAATCTCTAACAACTTCCCTCATGCCTTTTCAGTCTACGGGGAGAAAGTACAATCTTTGGATGAAGAGCTACTAGGCTTTTTTATACAAAGAGGTTTGCTGGATTTATATTCATGTTACCGTGTTAAAAAATACGTTCATCAAAAGAGCTGGATTTTTCTATTGATTTTCAACATAAAGGTGAACTTACACCCATAAAATAACAATGTAAAATATCTTTTAAAATTTGCAGTGAAACATGATACTACTTAGGTGACGTATAAGGAAGCACAGAATTAAAATAATGTGAATTTAGTAGAAATATAATTACATTAATTACCACCTGAAGAAATGGCATGTATCTCAGATACATAGTGAGTAAGCAGCCCCGCTGTTAGCTGCACAAACCTACACCTTCACTCTGACATGCCACTCTGGGATTGAACCAAACTTATTCTTTTAAGTTCAAGAGAGTTCCCAAAAGGGATTGTATTTTTTCTCTCTAATACCTCAGTTTCTGTATGTGTTTAAGCACATATTCAACTCTCACCTGTGTGTTTTTAGAAGACTCAGGTTAGCTGGGCATGGTGGCTCATGCCTGTAATCCTAGCATTCTGGGAGGCTTAGGCAGGTGGATCACCTGAGCTCAGGAGTTCAATGTCAGCCTGAGAAAGACTGAGCCGCCATCTCTACTGAAAATAGAAAAAACCTAGTTGGGCGTCATGGTGGGTGCCTGTAATCTCAGGTAATGGCGAGGCTCAGACAAGACCATCTCTTGAGCCCGGAGTTTGAGGTGGCTGTGAGCTATGACGCCAGAGCTCTTTACCCAAGATGACAGAGTAGCACTGTGTTTCTTAGATCTTAAGCGCCAATCACTATTGTGAACTCAAGACTGGCCTACGTGAAATCTTCATACAGCTATCTATTGGGTATTTCAAATACTTTCACCTACCTAAAATATTACTTTTTATTAATTTCTGTCCACTTTTTCTAAAAAACTGCTTCTACTCAATTTTTCTTAGCTCATTTCATTCACCACCGTGCAGACATAATCATTCTAAAAATCTCGGAGTCAATCTTGTTATATCGCTTTAGTTAGATTTACATCCATGTGTTAATAACCTGGGCTCAAAAGTCAAAATATAGAGGTTGCCGAAAAATGTATACCCATTTTGAGAAAGGAAAAAAAAACTTTATTAAAGTTGTAATACTTAACATACGTGTATACAGATAATGTTTGTTATCTTGTATGCATTATCTTTTGTCTCTTGTAATCGCAGAAGTGAAATGTGACTTGAGTATATTCCAAATTGTATAAATCTTCACTAAGTCACCACCATCCTTACGACTGGGCCACTATTATGTCATATGTCGTTTGTGACAATATTCTTCTACTTGGTATCTTTCCTTCCACTACTCCCTCTCAATAGTTTATTCGACCTAGAGCTCCAGAGTCTCTCTCTCTCTCTCTTTCTTTCTCTCTCTCTCACACACACCCTGTAATGTTTCTCCTTCACATTAAGTGCAAAATACAAAATCTAAACTCTTTACTTCTAGTTATAGTGACTCCTATGAGGTAATTAGTGGTCTCCTATCCAGTTTTATCCTCTTGACTTTCACTGTGTACCATCCCCAAAGGTCCTTTTGCTGTTCCCGAGAAGCTCATTTATCCACAGACAGTTCAGTTATTCACTTAGTGGGAAATACTTTCGTCCCACATTGTTATAAGGTCTCCTCCTCAATATTCAAGTTTCTTCTAAAATATCTCGCCAGGGACGTCTTCTCCAATGAACGTATCTAACAGAGCATCCTATGTTAGATTTTCTCTACCCTCTCATCCTTTCACTTTATCTTGCTTAATTTCTTTAGGTATTATTTATGTGATTATCACTATCTACCTCACTAGAAAAAATACCAGTAGGTCTTGGTGCTTGGTTAGCAACTGTATCTTCAGCACCTAGAATAATACCTGCAGCATACCTAATACTCAAAATACAAGTGCTGAATGCATATGTGAATGAATGATTCAAACTTTATCTGGAACCTCTTTTTCTGCTGTCTGCTTTTATTTTTATCCTCTGCCATATGACTGAGTCAGACACAGGATGTGTGATGTGTGCACAGGTGTTATAGGTATTATTGGCTCTGTATTGCTTTGTGAACATAAGTGTGTCAATTATTTTAAAGTGCATTATAGACTTTATTTTGAATGTTATAATTTGGGGGAACATAAATTATCTTGACATAATTTGAAGGGCACACAATAATTTATATTTTTAAAATATATTCTTCATTCCTGGAATAACTGGATGTGTTTGAAAAAGCTATCATGGTTAAAGGTACATTAAAATGCTTGTCTTCAATTGTAAGAGGAACTTTACCTAAAAAATGCAATCAGTGTAGCCTGGTTTCTTGTACCCTCAATACATCCCCAACAATTAAAGAAAAATAATAAATTATAAAATAAATTAAAATGCTTGTCTTATAAAGCACATTCAAGTCCAAAACATTTTGCATACAACTTTGTTTATGAGTATGAGCGGAAACAAATAAAATATGAAAATACTATTTAAGAAGAAAGTACTTCATTAAATAATATGTCAAATATATAGTCCATTGGCTACTTGCTGAGAATGCTGTAAGTTCTGTAGACTCACATTTCTCTTCCAAATAGGAGAATTTATTAGAAATATGATTTTTCAAGTATTCAAGTAACCTTAAACACCTATTTCCAATGATAATGTTTTGTATCTCTCTCGAAAACCTCTCTCTTTGGAAATCTTTTACTTCACAAAACTAATTTGTGAATGACACTTGTATCTTAGGCATAATTGTCTTAGGCTGTCATGACCAACCTCATGGTCATTTTCTCTGTGGGTTGAAAATTGACTGACAAGGTAACACACTTATTAACTCTCTGATGCCCAGGCTTCTGAATAAAAACTTTCTTGAGAAGGTTTATCTGGCTCCCTGTCTCCTGATCATTGCTCCTCGTATCAAGTTAACAAGGTTCAGCCCTAAGATTCAAGCAAGGAGCAACACAAATGGACAAAAAATGGAAACTATGAAGGAAATAATTTCTTACCATGTTTAGAAAATGCAGGAAGATACTCTGGTAACACATTGAGTTTGGACGTGATGTTATAGTAGCAACTTGAATTAAACTTATCAAATGAAATTTATTATTTCTAAACATCATTGGAAAGGAAATGCAGAGTGATAGGAAAACCTTTAATTTTAGAGTAGAAATGACCGGTTGGAGCATTACCATGTTAAGGGGGTGGTTATACAAGGCATCTTCAAAAAGCTTATGAAAAAATTTATATTATGAGAAACCATGCACATATTTCAAATATTTTTTGGTGACAAAATGAACTTATTCTAACTTATAAAATGTCTGAACAGGATCTAATGTGAGGCACTAGGAAAGAGAAGACATCAGTTTGGAAAGAGCCCCTCTCATGAATTCTGCTAAAATTAACCCTGTTAAAATTGAAGGAAGAGCAAACATCACATTTATGGGGAAGTTCGGGTGGAAGAATGGTGAAATCATCGATGCTTTACAAAAAGTTAATGGAGACAATGCCCCCCCAAAGAATTTAGCAATTCACAAATGGTGAACTCATGTTTAAGAGGGGGCAAGGCAACATTGAAGAGGGAGCCCACAGAGCAGACCGTCCTCATCAATACATGAGGAACCAATTCATCTGTTTGTTCCCTAATTGAAGAGGACCGACAATTAGCAACACAAGCTGTAGATAATACCATAGACATTTCAATCGGTCCTTTACACAATTCCAGCTGAAAAATTGAAGTTGAGAAAACTTTGCACTTGGTGAGTGCCAGGTCAGCTTCAGACAAGTGCAGAGATCTCAATGGAAATTTTATTTTATTTTAATTAATTAATTAATTAATTAATTAACTTATTTATTTTTGGAGACAGAGTCTCACTTTGTTGCCCTTGATAGTGCTGTGGCATCACAGCTCACAGCAACCTTAAACTCCTGGGCTCAAGCGATTCTTTTGCCTCAGCCTCCTGAGTAGCTGGGACTACAGGTGCCTGTCACAAACCCCAGATATTTTCAGAGATGGGTCTCTCTCTTGCTCAGGCTGGTATGCAACTTCTGAGCTCAAGCAATCGACCTGCTTCAGCCATGCAGAGTGCTAGGATTACAGGCGTGAGCCACCATGTCTGGCCTTCAATGGAAATTTTAATCAAGTAGAATGATGAAGCATTTTTTCCAAGAATTGCAATAGGAGATGAAACATGGCTTTACCAGTGAAACCCTGCAGCAAAACCAACCGAAGCAATGGCTGCCTACCAAGAGGTGGAAGTGGTCCAGTCAAAGCAAAAGCTGACTGCTCAAGAACAAAGGTCATGGCAACAGTCTTCTTGGACTCTCAAGGCATTTTCTTCTTGGTTTCCTGAGTGCCACAGAAAGGTAACTTCTGCTTATTTTAAGAGTGCTTTGAGAAAGTTAGACAAAGCTTTAGCAGAAAAAAATAAAAAACTGAGAAAGCTTCGCTGGAGAGTCCTTCTCCATCATGACAATGTTCCTGACCACTCCTCTCATTAAACAAGTGCAATTTTTCAAGGGTTTCACAATGAGTCGTTAGACATCCACCTTATAATCCTTAATTCGGTACTTCTGATGTCTTTTTGTTTCTTAATCTTAAACAAGTCTTAAAAGGATATCCATTTTTCTTTAGTTAACAGTAAAAAAAGACTACATTGTCATGATTAAATTCCCTGGACCCTCAGTTCTTTAGAGATACACTAAATGACTGTCATTACTGCTAACAAAAGTGTCTTGTACTTGATGGAACTTATATTGAGAAATAAAATTTATGGTTTTTGTTCTTGTCTTTTAATTTCATTTTTTCACAAATGTTTTTTAAGTTCCCCCAAATCAAGCTCTTAAATTCACAGAGTGACAATATCTTCATCTAAATGTTATGATTATGCCTTATTCATAGTGTTGTAAATATTAAAAGCAAGCTATAGAAGAATAAATTTATAGCCTTTACTGCTCTACATAAATGTTTTTATTATTAGAATACATTCCAACCTTTCATTGTGTTTCTTAATAAATCTTTTTGCTTATAGCTCTGTCTACTGAATTTAAATTTCGATGATTCTTTCAATATTCTCTATAGGACACCATTTAGCCTTTGTCTAGTTAAGAATAAAGAAAACACAGTGTTAGTGGCTCATTACCTATGTAAATTTGTTTTTCTTTCTCTTCCTCTTGTGTTCTAGACATGTAGAAATATATGTAGTGGGAGAGGTCACGTGGTTGCTTGCTGGGACTGGCTCCTTCTTGGTTGCTTATTGCTAGACCAACAAGTCTTACCTGTGCAGCAGGGCAAGCTCTGGATCTTCGCCATAAATGGAGAGAATAAGTATTCTCATGGGATTTCAGGGTGAAACAGCCTAGGGGATAGTCTGCCTGATTGTTTCACCTGAAGATTGCACCAATTCCATTGGGAATAAAGTTAACATGGTTAAGTCAGACCTGGAAACCAATGTCAGATTCTTGTTCAGAGTGAAGAGCCACATACTCCCCAAATACTCCCTATATTCGCAAATACTCATCTATCACTATCTAATTGCTATTGTGTTAGGGATTTCTATTTATTTCTAGAGATGAGTTTCATTTGGACACCATTTATATCCCTATCATATGCTTAATATTTTTCACCAATTTCCTTCAATATAATCATCACACACAGATATAACTGCTCCCTAAAGAAAAATATTTTATTTATACTAGTGTCATTTGCAAATAAATATGTTCTACAAATACCTATTTAATAAGAAATATGGAAGAGTGAAAAAGAGAGAGAACAATGCAATATTCACAGAAGTATTTGTTCCCTTTGTTTCACAGAAATGTGTGCTTGAATGGCAATGATGTGTTAAACCTTTCAAAGTGTGGAGAATTGAATACATCCATAGTGCATGTGATGTGAACTCCAAGTAAAACTTTCCATAAGTTATTTTTCCATGTTTTCTGCATGTGTTTCCTTTAAATATTCCAAGTTATTTCTGGAACTAATGATTCTATTAAAATGTTAAATTATGTCATTCCTCTGGAGACACTTTCTAGGGGCTTTTTATTTAGGCATCAATGCTGGAGTTCTGACTTTGGCTTTCAAGACCCGAGGGTATCTAACCCCCATCACCTCCCTGCACACGTCCTCTGCTACGCTCATGCTTTCACTCTCCTCAAGATAATGGTTCTCTTTGCAACCCTTTGAACACACCAAACACACTTTTGAATATGTGTATTATCATTGGCTGTCAGCACTTCCAAAACGCCCTCTCCCAGATGTCCTCAGTGCCAACACTGGAAGTGTCCTTTATGTTTTTGGTCCAAGGTCTTCTCCAAGAGAATGAGCTCTGCCTCGACTGCCCTACTGAAGACAGCAGCCTGCCTGCCCCACCCTCTTGGATTGCTGACACTACGCGTCAGCATATATCACCTCAAATTATATCACTAGGTATATTTAATTCTTTTTGTCTGAGCTGTTTCAAAATGCTTATTTCACTTACACCAAGGACAGAGTGCATCTGTCTCTGAACATACACCTATGTTCTCCCATCCAACTGATAGTGGAGATCTTTCCTAAGTCCCCAGAGTGGATCAAGTCTCAGGGTTCTGATATTATAGTAGTTCCCCTGTTTTCTCTTCTTGAGCACCCCCCTCCCATGAATTTCTCCTTTGATATCTGGCTAAAAATGTATACATTATCAAATTCACAACTGTCCACAAAAATCCAAAATAAGCCTTCTATTGTTACTTACAGCTAAGTTATACATAAACATATAGCTGGAATAAAAATCCCCTATTCCTTCAGTTGTGGAAATCATAATCTTGCCAAATAAGGTAAATTAGCTTCCAGTTAAAAACAATGAATTTCAGGATGATTCTGATTTCCTGCTATTCCTCTTTCATTTTTCTCCAACAGCCATCTAATTCCAGGATGAGGGGCGTAACCTTCAGGGGAGAGTATTTGATTTTTGGCCTATTATCTGCTCTCATTATTGTCAGCCATGGTGTAGCTTATTCTGTCTGTAGCACTGTATTGCCTGTCAATTACTCAATTATTTCTCATGTTTCATGTCTAAATTTTTATTGTTTAAAAAAATTTTATTTTACATCACTTTTTAAATTTTTTTAAATTTACTTTACTGTAAATTTAAATTTACATTAAAGTTGCAACTGTAATAGAGGGAGTTCCCACATTTCCCATACCCATTTCTATTTAACATCTTGGTACATTTATGACAACTAATGAACCAAAATTAATACATTATTATCAACTACTCTCTATGTTTGTTTTACATTTAATTTATTTTTCCCTAATATTCTTTTTCTGATACGTAATTTTGTCTATGTAACTACTCTGCATTTATTTGTTAAGTCTGCTTTTGTTCCTCTGGACTGTGACAATTTTTCATACTTTTCCTTTTCATGATGTCCTTGAGAGATTTGGGGAATACTGATCAGATATTTTGTAGAATATCTCTCAATCAAAGTTTGTCTGATTACTTTCTTTTGGTTAGACAAGGCTTATGGGTTTGGGGGAAGAAGACCACAGCATATCATAAAAAGTACATGCCATTGATGTGATTTACCACTGAGGATGTTAATGTTGATCACCTGTCTAAGGTAATGTTTGCCAGGTTTCTCCACTGGACACCTGTTGCCTTAGCCCAGGAATAGATTTCCTGAACTCTACTGAGAAAATAAGACTCTCATAAAGAATTTGTTTTCAGGATGTTGAGAAGTATTAGTGTGAGGGAAGGGAAGAAAAGAAAAATCAATTGTACCTGTTGCATTCCTTTTCTCTCTGGACTAAGTTGTGTTCTATCGATATATTTCTTCATTTTTATACCAATATCACATTTTCTTTATAACATATCTTTGTAGCAATTCTAGATTTCAGGTAGTAGAAATTCTTTAATTTTGTTATTATTTTTTCAATATTGTAATGGTCATTCAATTTTATTTGCTTTGTCATATAAATTTTGGGGTGATTTTGCCCATTATATAAAAACTCTTGATAGAACTAAGATTGGAAATTCATTAAATCTGTAAATTAATGTAGACAGACCTGACATCCTAACAATATTGAGTCTTCCGATCTTTGACCATATAATACTTCATTATTAAGATTTTCTTTAATTCACAGTTTTTTCTTTCTTTTCTTTTTCTTTTTTTTTTTTTTTGCTTTCCTTTCTTTTCTTTTGCTTACAGAGTCCAACTCTGTCAACTGGGCTAGAGCATCATGGTCTCAGCCTAGCTCACAGCAACCTCAAGCAATCCTTCTTCCTCAACCTCCCACGGAGCTGAGACTACAGGTATCCATCATGATACCCAGCTAAGTTTCTCTATTTCTAGTAGAGATTGGGTCTTCTCTTGCTTAGACTGGTCTCTAACTTCTGAGCTCAATGGATCCTCCTGACTCCACCTCCCAAAGTGCTAGTATTATAGGCATGAGCCACCATACCCTGGCCAATTCATACTTTCCAGTATACATATACCTCTCTTGTTGAGTATATTTCTACATTTTATGTTTTCTATACTATTACAAAAAGTAAATTTCTAGAATACAAACCATACAGGTATTCTATTTTTCAGTTCTATATTTTCTTTCTCTTCAGGTTTTTTTAAATTTCAGATTATTAGGGGTACACATTTTGTTTACATGTTTTGTTTTTGTACAGATTGAGTCAAAATTGTTAAGTGCACCCTTCACCCAGACAGTGTGCTCTGTCCCTAGTAGGGATGAATTCACCCCTCCTCTTCCTTCCTCCCATCTCAGTTCTAGAATTTCTATTGGTTATTTCTTTATACATTGCATTTCTCTAATGTGATTGTTTCATTGGTTCCCTTATTGTAATCACTCTTTAAGTATTTTAACATATTTAGAACATCCCTGTGCTAAATATAATATTACAGCCTTAATGGGTTGTGTTTCTATTGATTGACTTAAAAAAATGGGTCACACTTTATGCTAATTTACATGTCTGAATTATATTTTCTTTCTTTAAAGGGTACAGATTTTATTTTAGTTAGCAATTACATTAATGATTAATGTAATTAATTAATGATTAATGACTCAGTGATTCTCACTGAGTTTGTTAGTGTGGGTTTGGCCCTTTGTTAAGCTAGGTTGATTTTTATTTCACCCTTAAGAGTGTCACCGATGTCTCTTCTGACTCTCAGTTGAATATCTGAAATCTTCCTCAAAGTGTCTCCTCTCTGAATTGGCCAGAATTGCAACATTTTTCAAGCTTTCATGAGCTCTGTCAACTTCATTTCATCTCATCCCAGCACCTGCCACGTCTAGCAGGAGTCTTTCTGTGAGTACTGCCCAGCAAGGCCCTCTGTCAAAAACTCAGGTGAGCCCTTGCAGTCTTCTGGAGCCCCCTCTCTTAGACTTCTTCCTACCCTGACAATTCCATTCACTTCAGCAACACAGAATTCTGATCTCTGCTGGCACCGGTCAGCAAAGCTGCTGATTCACCTGTGCTTCATTTCCTTAAGACAAGTGGAGGAAGTGGCCCTACTCAGAGCGGTGCTCTCTATCAGAGATTACACTCCTACTTTGCCTGTTGTCCAGCACATAGAAATAAATACTTCATATATCTTGTACAAGTTTACAGTTATTTACAGTAGAAGGGTAAGTCAGGTACCAGTTACTCACTGATGGGTGGACGCTTAATAGTCACATAAATATATTTTTATTATTATTTCAATGAAGGAAAAGTTTGACTAGTTAAAAGTAAATTTGTATCACTACTAATTTATCACTCTAAGACTTTTATAGCCTTCAATATTCCCTGGCATATTTACGATCTATTTTAGAAGTATATTTATGCTGTTGCAAACGTTTTGAAAATCTCTGGTTTATAGTATAAAATTTATGCTCTATTTTTTCAAAATTTCTTCTTGATATTCTAAGCTAAAATTTTGAATCTTGACCACTGACTATATTTTGCAAGTATCTAAATCCTGGAGAGAAAATGGTTACCTCATAGTCATAGAAGTGTGAAAAGATGAGTATGTTTTTCAAGACTATTTTGGATTACCCTGGAAATCAAAACTTTTTTTTAAAATCTTTTTGAGTATACCATTTCCTTGGATAATTAGCATCACCTCAAAGTCTAGTTTAAACACATAAGGAGCATCCAGTAAAAAGTATTACTGAGAAGAAAAAATACAAAAGAGAATAAATCAAAATATTATCCAGTAAGTCAATCACTTCCCTAGATTCAATATTCCATGAGTACAGATCCTTATTTCCTCTTCTTCTTTTATGTGCATAAAATACCATCTGAGAGTCATGTTCATTCTTCTCATAATCCTCGAATATGCTGCAGGAGGACGCTTCTCCACGTACCACCTGCTTCAAAGAAGAGAGAAAAAGGAACCTGGGAAAGTTTTCACATCTATAATAAATCCTTATTTATTTATCCTATAAATAATCCTTTTCACATCTATAATAAAATAACAATTTATCATCAAAAAATATCAAAGTTATGCCACATTTACACCAAACCCTGTGATGAACGAGGTGCAAGTGAAACATATGAATTATATTTCCAAGGAGGCCAAGGCAGGTGGA
>CAUYRH010137033.1:0-35593 GCA_963574655.1 Perodicticus potto | reverse complement strand
GGGAGGAAGGAAGAAAAGAAGGAAGGAAGGAAGGAAGAAAAAGGAAGGAAGGAAGGAAGGAAGGAAGGAACAGGAAGGTAGGAAGAAAGGAAGGAAGGAAGGAAGGAAAAGGAAGGAAGGAAGGAAGGAAGGGAGGGAGGGGAAGGAAGGAAGGAAGGGAAAGGAAGGAAGGAAGGAAGGAAGGAAGGAAGGAAGGAAGGAAGGGAAAGGAAGGAAGGAAGGAAGACTCAATCCTTGCTCTCCAGGTGTGTAAAGATGTCTCAGACCCCCTTCCCGGACTTCTCAACTGCTCTGGCCTCTGTGCTTTGAAGGGAGAGAACTCAGGCTGTAGACCAGGACATTAGCTGTGCGACTGTGGAATGAGGACGATGTCTCAGGATGCACCTTGGGGATGGAATGAAGAGTGGAGAGGGTGCTTGTCTATGAGGGGTGGTCCACGAGCTGCATCTGGGAAGGCAGTGAGGCCCCCTTCGTGGCATTTATCTTTCGGCTTGCGTAGAAGGCAATGCTGCCACTCACAGCCCCTGGACAAGGTCATGGAGCTGTGTTGGGGTCATCTCCTAAGAAGTGTGTTAGGGGGACATCCCAGAAAATTCTTCATCAACTTTGAAAGGTGCAGACTCTTTAGTCATTCAATACAGTTCTACTGGCCAGAGAAATCCGAAAGATGCTGCCTGTACTGTTCCACATGGTATGGGAAACTATCACATTGGGGGGACCTTGGGAGCCATCTTTGATTCCTGATACGTCTAAATTTCTCACCCCCATCCTGTCACCTCATTACTGTCCTCTGAGTTGCCTCTGTATACCTTCCTTTTCTGTTCTACTGAGTCTTACCTGCAACCAAAAATAGGGTGTTTAAGGAGAAAGGGCCAGTCTGTAGGAGCTGGCTCGAGGGCAGCCTTGTGAGGCTGCTGGTCTAGGCTTGTGCTTAGCAGTCTCTTCTGGCTTCCCAACCCACACAGTTGCCCCTGGCCAGAAGCAGATTCTCCAGGAAACTTAGTGATGCATGGAGTCCATAGGCTGGGAATGCATTCTGTGGCTTGGTATTAAATATCATCTGCCTCTCATTTTGGGGACGTGTAGGCTGACACTCAGAGACGGTTCCGTGCCTTGCCTGAGGTCACTGAGTCAATCAGTAGCAGAGCCAGTGTTGCCACCCGGATTTTCTAACCCCCCTTCCACTTTCCAAACTTACCCACAGGGAATGTTCTTCCAGGCCATTCTGCATCATCAGTGGAGAGATGGTGCCTATTACGGAGTAATAGGTTTGGTTTTGAAGCTGACCGATGTGGACAGTCTTGAGCATGTGATTACTGTGCACATTCCCATCTACACCTACGGGCTCAGCACATTACCAAGTTTCCTGGAGAGCCAGTTGTTGACTACTCAGGAATTTGGTGAGTTGGTTAACTATTGATAACTTTCAAGGGGCCATGGTGAGAATATTCCCACCACAGAAATTGGTAAAGGCTACAAATCAGGGTCTCGTTTTTCACCCCCCCAGAGAACTGGTTTTCCAGCTCACTACTGACTCTGAGATAGGACCCCACTTTAGGGAGGTACTTTCAGGCAAGATTTGCTATGGCAATTAAAAAATGAAGAAAAAATTTGGAAGAAAATGCTGCCTATTACAATATGAGGTAGGGGTCACCAAAGCATCTTGCATGTGACCTAGATGAGCTCCAGAGAAGACCACAGATGTCCAACTTTACTGCTGACAGTGAGGCTTGAATGGGACAGTCATGGCCATAGGGTCTCCCATGAGCCTGGTGTGCCACTCCGTGGTGAGACAGAACCCCGGTGGGAGAGCAGTCAGCCCTCTGAGACCCTCCCCCAGATACCTACCCCCACCCATCACCAGGTCCTTTGAATCACATCTCCTGCCTACATCTGAGTATGCTCTCTCCCTGCAACTGTCACAAACCAAGTCCAGGTTCCCACTACATCTGTCCTGAAAGGCCACTTCCCTGTAGTCTTGCCCACCTCTACTGTCCCCACAGAGCTGCAAAAGTGATTGTCTCAGAAGAAGGAGGAAGAGGAGAAGGAGCAGCAGAAGAAAAAGGAGGAGAAGACAGAGGAGATTGTGTTCTCTGACCCTCTCCCTCTCCCCACTCGCACACATCATTAAACCCCACAATAGCTTCCTGCCCCATTTATAATAAAATCCAAACTCGGAGCACAGCCCAGCATGATCTGGCCCCGCAGACCTCTCCAGCCCCCTCCTGCCCCCTCCTGCCCCAGGCTCCTGTGTGCTCCCAACCTTCCTGCCACACTGCTCTTCTTTCATTCCACAGACACTGGCCAAGGCCTTTGCTGCCACAGGCCCTTTGCAGCTACTCTTCCCACCGGCTGGAATCCATACTGTTTCCTGCACCTTGCTCCTTGGTTTCCTTTGGGGTTCAGCTTGGGCGTCACCTTCTTAGAGGAGCATTGCTGCTCCCCTGGTGGAGTGTCGGTCCTCCTTGGTCTTAGCTCCTAGATTTCCTTATGATAATTATTTCAACCCACAGTTATTTTATTTACTTGTCTGCTTGCCTTTGCACTTTTTGTATTTCCCTGACGTTGAAGGGTGCCCCATGGGGAAAGGGGCTCACCAGCATATTGCCAGTGCCTAGAGCAGCGCTTGCCATAGAGATGATGAGAGATCGACTCTGCTGCCACTGCCCCCCGTGGGAGGACCACTCAGCAATGTTGAAGTAAAAGAAGTCTTTGGCTTACTCTGAACTCCAGCCAGGAACACGCACGTGTGATGCATCCGAGTTTGGGTTACTCATGGACTCTGAGACTCAAAGTTCCTGGAGGCCTAGCCCAGAGCTTGGCATTCACAAAACCAGTTACAACTAAGCAGTTGGGGATTTGGGGGTGAAGGGACAAAATGGATTCAAAGTGTTCCTGCTAAGCTTGCGAAGGTGGTAAACCTTACTTCAAAGCTGCCTGAAAAATTCTTACTTGGTGAGCATACAGGTCTGTGTCCATTTGGAGCAGAGAGCCAGAGAGGCAGCAACCAAGGCTGCCTGTCAGGGTACAGGGGGCAGAGCGCGTCAGGTGACAAGCTCATGGAGGCCTGCTTGGGCCCGGCCTGCAGTCACGTGCCTGCTCGCACTGGCTCCAGCCTTGTCCTAAAGACCCAACTGGCCTGGTTTGTTATTGGAACTCAAAATGATGTTTGCTTTAAATAGATACTTAACCTCACAATTTATTTTTGTTGAAATGGTCCTGAGAGGTGCTTTCCAAGAAACAGGGGGGAAAGAGCTGAACTCACAGTAGTGACTTTGAGTCTGTCTGTAAAATGCGGCCACAGTCAATGGTTCATTCTCAGTGGCAGAGCCTTCCCTTGTCAGCAGTGTCTGCAGCAGTGGAGTGCTTTGCAGTCTCCCTGGCAGCGTCTTTAGGGACAGCTTTGGGAGCCCCCCGTGTCAGGGCTGGGAGGGGGCAGAGGGTGTATTAGTTTCCCAAGGATGCTGTAACAAATGATCCCAAACTAGGTGGCTTAAAACAATAGGAATTTTTCCTCTCACGTTTTCGGAGGCTGGGGGTCAGACATCCGCGTGTCCCAGGGCCACACTCTGTCCTCGCCCCTTCCTAGCTTCTGGTGGTTGGTGCCAGTCCTTGGCACTCCTTGCTTAGAACCATGTCTCTCCAGGCTCTGCCTCCTCCTCACATGGCTGTCCTTCCTGTCTCCATGTCGAAATCTCTTTCTCTTTGTAAGGAAATCATTCTTTTGATATACGGCCCATCCTGATCCAATAAGATCTCCTCTTAACTCAATTACATCTCCAAAGACCCTGTTTTCAAATAAGCTCAACATTCGGGGTTAGGCCTTGGAGTTAGGACGCCAATATATCTTTTTGGGAGGACACGACTCGCCCCACAACAGGTGGGGTCCTCTTTCTCCTGGCAGGTAGTCATAGCCTATGCACATTCTATAAACAGGCTGAGCTGATCCAAACCCCAAATTTGGGTGACATGTGATTCCAAACTATAGAATGCAAAATTTACTAAAGCGTCTTGAGTCTTAGAGATTGCTGGAATTTAGGAAGAGTCTTGCATTCAAAAATTTCCAGATCCATGTTATATAGGTCATGTCCTAATCCAGGGAGCCTGTATGTAAATTTACTTTCCATAGTGAAAGGGACTTTGCAGATGTGATTAAGTTAAGGTTCTTGAGACAGAAGGTGAACTGAGTTGAGTTCTCACCATTTCTTTTCTTTTTCTTTCTTTTATTTTTTGAGACAACATCTCTCTCTGTTGCTCAAGCTATCATCACAGCTCGCTGCAACCTCCAACTCCTGGGCTCAGGGGATCCTCCTGCCTCAGCCTCCTGAGTAGCTAGGACTATAGGTGCATGCCCACATACCTGGCTAATTTTTAAACTTTTTTTATAGAGAGATAATTTTTCTATTTCTCTCTCTCTTTTTTGTATACATGGTGTCTCTGTGTGGTGTTCAGGCTGGTATCAAACTGGCCTCAAGTGATCCTCCCGCTTTGGCCTTCCAAAGTGCTAGGATTCCATGTCTTAGTTGCTGGGCATCTTTTTTTTTCTTTGAATGACCAGAGGTTGTCTTGTGTTCATGGAATCATGTGGAGTAGGCCAAGCCTTGCTCTGAGCTCTCGGTTCTGAGCTTGAGGCAGTGACATATTGTCACCTTGGTTCTGCTATTAGTTTAGTAAGCGACTTTTGATGAATCACCTGTCCTCACTGCCTGCTGTTTGCTCTCCAGCTGATGAGCGATGATCTCAGCAGCTCCACGGGAATGAAGTGAGTGAAGATGACGTGAGAAGAGCAGGTCACCCCATTTCCACAGCTGCTGTTGTGGCCCCAGGGCTGAGGGCTCCATTGCATTCACTGGGCCCAATAGGTGGGGGGCAGACGGCAGGGTGAAATCCCAGTGCCAAAGCAGTTGGTGACAAGTGGGAGAGACTAGTGTAAAACATTCAGAGCACAATCATGCAGTGTCACAGCTGAAGTCGAGTGAGGCTCAGCGGACTCTGCTGAGGAACCCAGGCACCTTTGGAAGGGGATGTGGGTGTCCAGTAAGTGAGGTCCATGTGCATGCCGACAGCAGCGAGGGTGAAGCTTCCCACACTTCTGGGTCATGCTGGCCGTGGACCTAGCTGGCCACCTCCTTCTTTTGCTCCAGCAAAGGCAGCAGCTTCCATTTCCTAAGTGTTATCAACATGCCCGGCCCTGTCTGATGCTGGACATGTGATCCCTCCTCCGCCGGGCTGTGTCACAGTCACATCACAGTCATCACCCCGTTTTACCAGGTGTGTCTCAGAGAGGTGCAATAACTTGCTCAGTGTTGAACAGCCACCAAGATGCCAGCACAGCCTCCCGACAGAGCCCAAGCACGCCACTCGCCACTGGTCCATCACAGGAGAGGTGTAGGCTGCAGCTCCGCCCCTGTCCCCACCCAGCACTGGGGCACACCTAGCCCCTCAGGACGTGCATTTCCTGCCTGAGGGGCCTGTCTGCACATGTGGCTCTGAAAGAAGCCACACTGATGAGCTCAGAACTGGCCCTGTGTGCAGTTTGATGACGTGAGGTCACAGTACGTAGCCTGCATCCTGGCAGCCCCCCTCATTTCGGGGGTAGCTCAGCAAAGCTTCCCCTAATGAGAGGGAGCTGCCCCCTCCATCGCTGAGAGGACAGCTTGTCTGGGGATGAGAAGGACACTCTGTGGGTTTGCTTGTGGAAGAGTTCTCTGGGAGGAAAGTCACTTGAGCATGTCAGGGAGACGGCCTGAGCTGCCAGAACATTCTGCAGGCTGCCACTTGCCGCCTGCCCACCAGAAACTTCCTGCCCTCCTCCCAGCCCTGTCTTATCAAGTGGGATCTTGCAGGAACTGCTGGCACCTCAGCAACCAGTGGGAAACACCTCGTCACACAGAGTCTCTCGCAGGACTGTGGCATGCAGGAAAGAGGCAGCCCCCCCTTCCACCCCTACCCCGACCCCCGCCCACTATGGTCTCATGATGCACTTCCTGCTCAAGCACTTATGGGGAGCCTCCTGCACTCCTGCCCAAGGCCCGCCCACATCCTCTAGGTGAATCATTTTCAAGGGCACCCATTTGAGGGAAGACCTTGGTCCCTGGGGGAAATGGCAGCTGCAAAGTGAAAGGGTGGAGGTCCAGGAATCAGGGAGTGGGTGGCCCAGCCCCAGCCTGTGGGCTTTCTCTGTGATGCTGGATGCCTGTCCTCTGGAGCTGGGCAGGAGGTTGCCCCTTAGGAAGCTGAGGTGGGAGGGAAGCTGTGGTCAGGAGGAGCTGGAATGCATGGGTGCCCTTCCTACCCCCAAGGGAGGCTGGGCCTGGGTCCGGAGCACTCCGACTCCTGTTTCAGCTCCCATAGGCTTGTTGATTGCCCAGAGAGGCACACAGAGCCTCTTTCTTAGCGACCCTTCAGTGTATTATGGACCAGCTCTCCCCAGAACAAGACTGTAACAGCAGAGGAAGCCCCGAGGAGGAGTCACTCGGCCCTCAGAACCATGAGGGACCCAGAGCTCGTGTCTTGCCTACGGTCTGATAGACAAGAGGCCCACCTCTTTCAAGTTAGCGTACCTGCCAGCAGGATGCATTTTGTTCTGTTCCTGATTGTCAGGCACCTTGAGATAAGTCTGTGTAGGCCAGGGTGTGGGACGGGGCGGGAGGTGCTGGGCGGGCTCCGACTGGCTCCAGAGCTTCCAGAGCTGACCACATTCTCTGACATCAACTGTCTACCTGCTCATCTGCTATGAAGGGCAACGAGCTCCGTGAGGAGAGAAGCAAAGTCTATTTTTCTTTTGGTCTCTAGCTTCTGAGCTGCTGTA
Organism: Perodicticus potto; assembly: GCA_963574655.1. NCBI lineage: Eukaryota > Metazoa > Chordata > Mammalia > Primates > Lorisidae > Perodicticus > Perodicticus potto. The sequence continues at coordinate 28,782 of CAUYRH010137033.1, read as the reverse complement.
AATTTTGTTGATTGCGTGCATAGATGAATTGCAGTTGAGTCATCGAACTAAGTGGTAATGGACTAGTTCAGACCTCTGCTCATGACAGGGAAAGTACCAGGGGTCATACCAACTCAGAGGTCAAGGGTTGCGAGGTCTCCCAGGTCTGCGACAAGTTCTTGCTCCTTTGGGTTGGGGCTCTGTGTTTCATGCGGCTGCATTTTCCCCCAAAGCCCTAGTAACACTGGCAGTGAATCACCGCGTTCCGGGCACTGGCCTGGTTTTGCACACTCTCTCTCAGCCTTCGACCGACTCCACAGGGAAGGCAAGGCCTTTTCATGTGACGGATGTGGAATTCACACTCAGAGGGAGCATGTCTCTCGCTCAAGTTCGGAAGGCGGCGTGGGCATTCATTCAGTTTACTTCTTCCACAAATATTTATTGCGGGCCTGCTGTGGGCCAAGCCCCCAGCACCATTTCAGGTGTGGGAGGAATAGCAGTGAGCACAACAGACAGAAGTCCTGCTCTTGGGGAGCCTCAGACCGAGGGAGGGGAGCAGACAGAGCACAGGATATTATGGGATGCACAGCACGTCAGAGGGAGTAAGAACGAAGCAGAAAAATAAAGGCGAGAAGGAGGGCTGGTGGGGAGAGGCGAAGCGCTGTGCTGCGGGAGCCTCCACCGGGAAGGTGACACTTGGATACTGACCTGGAGGAGGTGGGCGGACTGGCCAAGCAGAAACCCCGGGAAGCAGCCTGGGCCCAGGTGAAGGCAGGAGGGCAGCGTATTCTGGGAACAGAGGGACCAGCCTCACTGGAGGGGGAGGGCATCTGGCGGGGGTGAGATAGAGGTCAAGGTGGATATGTTTGGGGGTAAAGGGAAAGATGGGGGGCCCTGGAGCCCGTCCTGAGGACCTTGCTGTTGTTCCCAGGGAGGGGGAGCCAGGTGTGGAGAAGAGAAGTGACATGATTCATTTGTGGTTTCTGCAGCTTCTTTTCCATGACTGTGCTGAGTGCAGGCCGAGGGCTGAGGGTGGAAGCAGAGCCTTGGATTAGGAGGCCGTGGTGATAATCCTGGTGAGGGGGTGGGAGCTCATATCGAGGCCATGGTGCGGTCAGGCTATAGATACTTTTTCTTTTTTTTTTTTTTTTTGAGACAGAGTCCCACTATGTTGCCCCGGTTAGAGTGCTATGGTGTCACAGCTCACAGCAACCTCAAACTCTTGGTCTTAAGTGATTATCTTGCCTCAGCCTCCCAAGTAGCTGGGACTATAGGTGATCGCCACGATGCCCGGCTATTTTTCTGTTGCAGTTGTTTAGCTGGCCCGGTCTGGGTTCAAACCTTCGGTGCATGTGGCTAGCGCCATAACCACTGTGCTATGGGCGTCAGGCTCTAGATACTTTTTCAAAATAGAGTCAATAAGATTTGCCAACAGTTTGCATGTGAGGTATTTGAGAAAGTGTGGTCTTCAGCACTGGGAAAGTGAAATTTGTGCCCCCTGTGGTGGGGACGGCTGGGGGAGCTGAATTTGGGAGGGCAGAGCAGGGACTCTGCACACACGCTGTTGGGGAGGTCAGGTAGACACTAGCGTCTCTGAGTCTGGAGGTGATGGCTGATCTGGACTGGGGTCAGATGGGACTTTGGCAGCACTGGTGTAAGTCTGGTATGTGAGGTCATGGTGCTGGCTGAGCTGTTGATTCGGGCAGGGAGTGTGGCTGGAGAAAAGGAGGTCGGAGCAGTGGATGGGAAACCTGCAGAGGAGGGGAGGTGGGTGGAACAGGGGCAGGCATGTTGCAGCCAAGGGGGGGGGAAGGGGGAGGGGGAGGGGCAAGGAGGAGAAAGGGAGCAAGGAGGGGAACAGTGGAGGGGATAGGAGGAAGGGCAGGGAGGAGGAGTTTCAGGAGGAGGCAATAATATTTTGGGTCAAATACCACTGGCAGGTCACAGACTTGAGATGAAGCTAGCTCGAATGCAGCCCAAAGCTACTGTGCATTGATCATTCCCTTGGGATCTGACAGCAGAGGCTGAAAATTTTAAGGGAAAAACTCCCAAGCCCCAAGCCCCAGTCTAGTTACCAGTGGGGCTCACGAAACCCCAGGGATCCCACAGGTGCAGGCAGCCTCCCTCCTGGCAGCAAGAGGAATCTGGCAGTCCAAGTGCATCTGTTCTGCAAGGCCTCACTTGTCAAGGAAGCCCTGTGTGAACCAGCTCCCTTTCCAAGAGAATTGCCACCCTCCGCTTTCTCTGTTTGAGACACTAGGGTTTTTAGAACCCGAGTGGAACATACGTGTTCTGGGATTTGGCTGATATTAGAGAACCACTGTGTATTGCACCCTATAGCAACACTGGACAAGAAATCCCGGGAGCAAACTGGCCTGCGTTATCAGAGGCAGCATCAGAGGACACCACAGACGGGGAGGAGGGAGTTGGGGCCAGCCTGGGATATGGACTAGCCTCGGGATCTCGGGGAAATCACTGATCACATTTTCCTTGTAGGAAATTCCAAGTTGGAATATCTCTGATACCTGCTATGGTCCCCTCACCAAGTAAGGGCCAAATGAAGATGTCGTGAAAGCGTTTTGTAAATGCCATCAAATGCCTAGCGTCGCACCTGGCACAAGCATCACAGGGCTCAATGGCTGGAAGATGCTCTTGGCTGTTATTGTGCATTTTATTCCGTAATACGAAAAGCTAAATGAATTGGAAACACGCTGGGCAGTGAGGAGACATCCTCACCAGCGGAGCGTTTGCTGTCATCCCCCCTCTTGCTCTGCCGGGGAAGGGCTTAGGTTTGCCCTGAATGTCTCCCTTGCCCACCACCCTGGTACCAGGTAAGGTTTCTACTTCACTGCACCTTTCCACCGGGGATGCTAAGGGAAACCGTCGCTACTCTGGTGTGACATCAGCTTTGACGTCATCATAGGCATTCTTATGGCGCTTAGGATGGTTAGCAAGGCAACAGGTCTACACCACTGACGGGCAGCTCTGTCGGTCTTCTTAGTGATTCTTCATAATGGACAGTCTGGAACTAAAAGCATAAGCCCTGGGGGAGCTCATTCGCCAGGTCTGCTGCGGGCTATGCTCTTCCCCGAATCCGTTTCCTTTGTGTACCTTTGGGGTGACACCTGTCTCAGGAGGAAAATGGGTGAAGTTCCTACATGTCCCACAGCCTGGTCCCAGAGTCCACACTCCCTTTGTTTTTTGGTATTGCCCCTCCTTCCTTCCTGCCCTTTAGATCCTGTGCAGTCATAGGTTTTCCCTTTCCTGCTCAGCTTTGGCCCATCATTTGCTTTTCTTTTTTGGTGAGCTATGTCCTCTTGTTACTCACCTATCTGCTTCATTAGAGAGTCCTACTTACCTGCTTCCATGGTAATTGGCAGTGAGCCTGGGCACATGGCTGTCTGGCTGAAGATTCCTTCTCCCAGTATCCTTTGTGGTCCAGTAAGGTCATGAGATTAATTTCTGCAAGAAAGAGTTTGGATTCAAGTGGTGAGTGACTTCTGGGCCGGTAAGGGGAGGGGATTATACCTTTCATTCTCCCACCTCTCTCCTTCTTCCTACGTTTGGGAATGTGAGCGTTGTGATGAACCATCTTGGACTATGTGGATGGGGTTCACACACTTGGGACTGCAGAGCAACAAGATGGAAGGCACCTGGGTATTGACTCATGTGAGAGAAGTACAGTTCCATCTTATTTTGAGGTTCTGTTAGAATTGCAGGATCTATGTCCTAAGTGATATATTCTTTAGGCTCTTTGGCTGACGAATGTGTAGGTGACATCAAGACAGAGAACATGGCTTGCTCACCATTAGTCACCAGAGCAGGTACAGATTGCCCAACACAGTAAAAACTTGTGGAAGTATTATTAACATGTCACTGTCTTACTCTGGCATCTGGGCTTCTGCTTTCCAAATGGTGTGTGGCTCTTGATTGCCCACTTGGATTACTGTAGGCTCTGCCATGGGCCAAGTATGGAATATCCCTGGGCAATGAAAGTGGATCAGAGCCCCTGCCCAGCTGAAAGGCTCTGTGGAATTGGCAAGCCCCCAATCAAGCTGACAGATACAGACTTCCTATCTGCAGTGGGAATAAAGTTATTTGGAGGGTTAAGAAGACCCCCAGCTCCACGGAGATGATACCTTCATCCGGTGTGAAGTCTATTTGACAGTCAGAGGGAGGAGGCCACAGACCCACCCAGAGCTCTGAGATAAAAGGACCCATGAAGGCATTACAGATTTTCCAGAGCTCAGGCTTTCCCAGGGGCCCACGACACGGTGTTCTGACCTGTGCCGCCCTGCAACTCTTTCTGATCCACTGAGTGACAGATCCCCCAGTTGCCTGCTTTGCAGCATTCCCCTGACTCGAGCCCTTATTGCGGCTGGGCTAGCTCATGAACACCAGCCACATACCTCCACTCCTGACTCCTGCCTTCCACCTCTGCAGACAAGTCCTGTCTGTGCTAATGGTCCTGTGACCTGTCACTGCAGAGCTGCGGGAAACTGCCCCTCTGTGTGAATCTTGCCTCCCCTCTGCCCTATGTATCCACACCACTTCCTTGCAAAAGGAGCCATCTGACTATCTGAGCCGGACACCTGCTGCCCCCATGAATGCTCCCAAACAGTGTTGCTATTCTGTTCCTCTATGACACAGGGTGTTCTAAGTGACCAGCTCTGTGTCTTAGGCACCTGCTTTGGTGCCTGGCCCCTGGGAGTTTCACACTAAACATTGGTTAAACCAACAAGGAGATAACTAAGTGAAAGACTCTTCTGCCTTGCCTGGCCTTTACTCTGTCCTTGGTGTTTGGTTAAACCACAGCCTTGGCTCCCCAGTGAGATGCATGACCCTTATTCTTGATAAATAAATACTTTTAGGTTCCTGGTTATTTTCCTTTTGTTGGCCCATTTCCTTATCCAGTTCTCTGATCTCCCTCCTGAACCTCAGGACCATATTGCAGCTCCTTGCCCTATATCCACGTCCTCGTGGCTGCCATGTTGGAGGGCCCTGTGCTGGCAACTCAAACACCGGTGCACGGCCACTGATGGATTCCTGGACACAGCCTGTTGACTCTCCGGTATCCACTGTTTCCACCTAAAGGAGGATGAGGATGACAGTAAGCTCAGCTTGTGGTGCTCAGAACAGATTCTGAGTTTAAAACATCTTTCTCTGGCACCGATGGATAAGGGGTGATTCTTTTTTAATTAACATTTCATTTTGAGATAATTGTAGATTCACATATAGTCGCCAAAAATAACGCAGACATCTGTGTACCTTTTGCCCAATTCTCCCCATGGTTACATCATCAAAACTACTGTATAACACCCCAAGCAGGATACCATCATTGGTGCAGTCAAGATTCAGAGCATTTCCAGCCACCAAGGTCCCTCACGCTGCCCTTCAATAGCCACACCCACCTCCTTTTACTCCTCTCACCACCTGTCCTTAACTCTGGGATGTTTTTCAACTGAAGAAGTACAATCTATGACCTTGATCTCCATTTCTGTATTTTTGTCATTTGTGTGCCCTTGACTTTTTTCATGCGGCACCGCTGTCTGGAGAGTCATCCAGGTCACCACATGTATCTGTCGTTTGTTCTTTTTTATTGGTCAGTGGTGCTCCGTGGAAGGAGGTTCCACCATTGGTCTAAGGCCTTACGTTTCACCTGTTGAAAGACCTCTGGGTTTTTCCAGTTCAGGCTTATTTTAAACAAAGCTGCTATGAGCATTCACATGCAGGTTTTCGTGAACCCTGTTTTTGTTCCACCCACTGTTGGGTGTTATGGTAGCTGCGTGGTTACTTACAGGTTCAGTTTTAGAGGAAATGGTCACAGTTTGCTGGAGCGACTGCACTATTCCACACTTTTACCAGCAGTGTATGAGTGCTCCAGTCTCTCCACATCCTTGCCAGCACTTGGTGGTGTTGCTGTTATTCTGGCCACTGTGACAGGTGTACAGTGATAATTTCATTGTAGTTTTCATTTGTACTTTCTTAATGGCTAATGAGTTTGAGCACATCTTCATATGCTTATTTGCTATTTGTATATCCTCTTCAGTTAAATGTCTCTTGTCTTTTGCCCATTTTCTATTTTTTTTTATGGTTTTCTTTTCTTTCCTTCCTTTTTTTTTACTTTTCAGTTTTAAGAGTTCTTTATATATACTAGTCCTTTGTCAAATATTTTTTCCCAGTCTGTGGCTTGTCTTTTCATTCACTTGACAGTCTTTCACAGAGCAAATATTTTTCAACTGATGACGTACAATTGATTCATGTTTTCCTTTTATGGATCGTGCTTTGGTATCAAGTCTAGGACTCTGCCCAGCCTTAGATCTCAGACACTTTCTTTTTTTTTCTGTAGGTTTTGTAGTTTAATGTTTTACATGTAAATCTATAGTTCATTTTACATTAATTTTTTTTATTAAATCATAGCTGTGTGCATTAATGCAGTCATGGGGTACAATGTGCTGGTTTTATACACAATTTGAAATGTTTTCATCAAACTGGCTAATATAGCCTTCACAGCATTTTCTTAGTTATTGTGTTAAGACATTTATATTCTACACTTAGTAAATTACACATGTACCCTTATAAGATGCACCATAGGTGTGGTCCCACCAATTACCCTCCCTCCACCCATCCAACCCCCTTCTTGCCCTCCCTCTCCCCTTTCCCCTTCTTCTTGGGCTATAATTGGATTATAGCTTTCATATGAAAGCTATAAATTGGTTTCATAGTACGGCTGAGTACATTGGATACTTTTTCTTCCATTCTTAAGATACTTTGCTAAGAAGAATATTCCAAAAGAAGCTGGTGAGTACAAGGCCATCTATACCAAGAAGACAAAGTCTTTATCTCTATAAGTCAGACACAGATAGGGCTTTTAGTAGCAGGCTCAGAATTAATTGTTTTAATGCAGAAATAAGTATGAGGCTTTGAGGCAAGAGACTATCATAAATGTTGATGTTTCAAAAAGATTCAACTGACAGTACCTAAAGATTTACTTTAGAAGAGTCTAAAGATAAGAGGATCAGTTCAAATGCTTATCTCAGTATTATGGTTCAGTAGATGACAAATACTTTCTGTAAGAGAACAAATATGTTGGGTTCTGTGGCTGTATGGTTTTTGTCACAATTACTCAAGTATTGTTGAAAAGTGAAAACAGCCACAGGCAGTGTGCTGGTGGAAGAGAATGGCTGTGTACAATAAAAGTTTACTTACAAAACAGGCGGTGGGCCTCAATTGGCTTGACCATGTGTTCACAGTTTCGTAGAATAATTAAACTGGACTAATAGCAGTGAAAATGGAAAGAAAGGGTATATTTAAGAAAATCATAGAAGTAGAATGCATAACAGTGATTTCTTATTGCAGGTCTGTGGCAAAAGACAAAAAGGAGTTAAAAACAATATCAGGATTTGAGACCCAGCGAGTGGGAGGCTGATGACACTGTCTATAGGCAAGGTAAGAATGAGTCTTTTGTGGAAGGGAAGATGTTTACCTGCTAAGGGAAAAGCCCAATGGCAGAGGAAAGCTGTGTAGTGTAAGGAGCAGTATATTAAGCTTTGAATAATAATAAAAACTCCAAAAGCCTGTTCCACTTGGCAAGGACTTTTGATAAATGTGTCAACTTTTCAATGTTTACCTTGTAAATAATGAAGAAGTATATGAGTTTCTGGTACCATTGTAGTTTTCCCAGTATAGTTTTATTAGCAATCTTTACTGAATGTTTGTTGTTTCATCCATCCATCTGGGATATAAACCAAACTGTGCTATTATAAAGAGTAGTTGTTCTAGAAAATAGTAATATCTTTCTTGCTATAAATACGTCTACAATATTTGTTGTTTGACAAACGTGACTTCGTTCGTTTTTCTTTAGACAAACATTAGAAGTTTTTTATTTTGATTTTAACCAGTCAAACTGCTAAAATAAGATTATGTATAAACTACTTTTTCTGCATTTCTTTTCCTGGACAGGAAAACTTTACTATGCATTTCAATTAGAAACATACTTGTCAGGTGGGAAAGAAGAAGGTCTAAAGTGAGTCAGCAATAGAATAAGATAGGATTTTTTTACCAAGTCTGCTTCCTAAAAAAAACTAATGATCTGAACATGAATTATTCAAAGCCATGCTGAAACTAGTCAGCAACACTAAAATAGTGCTCAATACACCTGAAACCTGTTAGGGGGAATCATTTTAATTTCTATTTCTTGAGTACCTATAAAATGTTCTTGTTAAAATAAGAGCCAGAAAGAATTTCCTTAAAATTCCACTTCATTATAATAGTCTTGCAAACATTGCTATTATTATTCTCTATTGCATGGAAAGATTTACCATAGTTAATAATGGTGTTCTGAGCAATAACGTCAAATACCTTGGATTCAGCTGCTCATGACTTTCTATAACCTTTCTATCTCTCATTTTATGCATTACCATTCAATCCCATTATTAGTCACTTTTCCAAAACTTTATTTGGACTTTAGAAACAATACACATATACTATTCCAAGAAGGTTATTATTCTAAAATGTTTTCTTTCAATTATGAGTCAAAATGAATGGCTTCTTCAAAAAGATCTGTTATATGGAACTGTTTCTCTTTGGACTCTTTATTTTTTTAATTATTATTATTTTTTTTTGTAGAGAGACAGTCTCACTATATTGCCCTCGGTAGGGTGTCGTGGCATCACACAGCTCACAGCAACCTCCAGCTCTTGGGCTTAGGAGATTCTCTTGCCTCAGTCTCCCAAGTAGCTGGGACTATAGGCACCAGCCACAACGCCCAGATATTTTTTTGTTGCAGTTTGGCAGGGGCGGGTTTGAACTTGCCACCCTCGGTATATGGGGCTGGTGCCCTACTCACTGAGTCACAGGTGCCGCCCTCTTTGGACTCTTTAAAGAAAAAATATAAAACAGTTATTTGCTATACATTTGAAAAAAATCTGCTGAGTATTTGTAGCAATATTCCAAAATCCATTTAAATTATACCTACTTCTCTTTTGTTTTGCTTTATTATGTAAAACAAAATAATTTATTATCAAATTTGAAGTGATGGTAATGCATATCTTGTTCTATTGTTCTCTAAATACATCTGAGTCTATATCATATATCATATTAACTATGGCAAGGAAATATTCAAATCTGGAATGAATTGAAATTTAAAGTCTTTGTACATTGGGGAAGAGGGAAGCTACTGCTAATGTCTTGTAGGGTTCTCATATAAATGCCCTTTAATATAAAAAGTTTAAGGTATAAAAGTATCTTTTATGTTGTACTAAACTTAAATCTTGTTTTAGGGTAACTAAAGATAGACAACTTTAAGCTTTAAGTGAAAAACAATAAATGATAATAAGATGTGCTTTTTAATAGTCCCCAATTATATTAAACTAAATCACTTAAAATAGTTTAAGTATAAAGAAATCATGCCAAGTATCTTTATAGCAATGATAATTACACTGGGTATAAGTACTCTTCAGGGCTCAGGAAGACTTCTCAACTAGTAAATGGGCACATATAATTTTTAATGATATTAATTTCTAGATTTTTACCTCCCTATGTATCTTTTTGTATGGCTAAAATCATCCCATAGGATCTCTTTTCTTACCTTCCTTTTATAATTGCCCTCTTTTCACGTTATAAAAGAAAGAGAAACTTCTGAATTTTGTAGCAATAATGTTCATTTGATGCCTTTATTTGTCCCTTCGTCAATTCTAGGGAAATAGTGCATTGTTCTGTTGTAACTGTGGCCACCCATAAAAAAACGGACCCCACTTTAGGTACAAATCAGGTAATGATTTATTTACACCTGCGCAGGCGGGTCACTGCCCCAAAGGGCAAATGGCCCTGAAGAGAAATGCAGGCAGCCTTTTATAACTTTTTGTGCTGATGTAGCAAAGTAAGCATGTACAAAAGCAGAACATGGCCAGTTACAGGGTGGGGTTAGAGTCAGGTAGTTGGCTCAGAGGGTTGGTGTGTTGTGGCTCAGTGGGGTAACTCAGTAACCATGGGGACAACTTGGAAAGCCCAATAGCTTGGGAAACTCTGCTTGAGTAAGTTTTTACCATTGTTTAGCTGGCTAGGGAGTCAGGGAACTCAGAGAACTTCCTTGTAACCTGTTCTCAGAATTAAACCAATAAGGGGGAGGGGTTGAGATGGACGGGGATTCAGGCTGAAACAGTTAGGGGCCTTTAGGGGTCCTCTTGCTGGGTAGGTTACTACAGTTCCTGAGGCAGAAAGCAGAAGATCATTCTTCTCTTAGTCATAAAACTACTAGCAAGGCACTACGTGTATACATCAGCTCTCTAGCTGTAATCAAATTATCCATGCATCCTAGAATTAGAATTCATAATTGAAATTATTCTCATGGGATTAATATAGACACACTTATTTGAATTGGGAAATGAAGTCAGGCTTTTTCTGACAGGAAGGATACTATATTGTTTTGTTTGAGAGCAGGTCTAGCTTTGGAAATAAGATTTTATGTCAGACATTTTCCCATTAATTGAATGCTCCAAACATCAGCCCCATCGTACTATAGAAGCATTATATCGATTAAATTAATGTTATTGTAATTTTATCAAACCTTTCTCAATGTGTCTGGATAAAAAATGGTGTTTCTTGGTGAAAGTGAAATAGGCATGAATAATGGTTGCATGACATGTCTGGGTAAATCCTTTTTCGGAGTAGTTAACAAAAATTGAAAAGAAATGATTCTAAGGAAACTTATTTCCAAGCATTTGCCCTTACTGATAGTGAATGACATCTTTTATAAAGGTGAATTAATTAATTGGCATTCTTAACCAGCATTTAGTAGCACCTAACCAATATGGTCTTGGCTTTGGAGGGAATAAAGGACTTTGACAAAAATATCAGCAGAAAATTGACAATTATCTGATTAATTATATTACTACAGATATCCTAGATAATTTAACTGAAATAAATACAAAACAATCTTTTAAAATAAACTATTGTTTTAGAGAAGCTTTATGTTCCTTGCAAAATTGAGGGGAAAATGCAAAGTTTTTCTCACTTGCCACCTCTCCCTTTCCCCTACAAAGGATTTCTGTCCCATTATCAACATCCTCTGTTAGAGTAGCACATTTGTTGAAACAGATGAACCTATGTTGCCACATCATTATTATCCAGAGTCTGTTGTTTGCATTTGATTTCACTCTTGGTGTTGTATTCTGTGGCTTTGGGAAAATGTGTACAAGTATATACTGTTATAATATCATGCGAAGTAGTTTAAGTTCTCAAAACCCTCTGTGCTCAGGCTGTTTGTCTTACCCTCCCTGCTTAACTTCTAGGATCCATTGATCTTTTTAACGACTACGATGTTATGGCTTTTCCAAAATGTCATAAGGCTGGGCTCATACAGGATGTAAACTTTTAAGATTGACATTTTTATACTTAGTAATGTGCTTCTCATTGCTTGATAATCTGTTTACTTTCATTGGTGAATTGCATTCTTTGTCTACATGCACCACAGTTTATTCATACACTCAGTCACTGAGAGACGTCTTAGTTGCTGCCAGATTTTGACAATTATAAATAGAGCTGATATAAACATAAGTGTGCAGGTTTTTGTGTGAGCATGTTTTCAGTTTGTTTGGATAGATATCAAAGAGCTTGATTTCTGGGTCATATACTAAAAATATGTTTAATTTTATAAGAAACAACAAAGTGTCTCCCAAGGTAGCATATCATTTTGTATTTCTACCAGCAATGAGTGAGAGTTCCTGTTGTTCCACATTCTCATTAGCATTTGATTTTTTTGATGTTCTGGATCTTGGCCATTCTAATAACTTTGTAGTAGATGAATCTTTTTTTTTAAGCCATTATCCCACAATTACTTAAGTATATTTTGAAATTTTGCATTGTATTTGTTTTTCTGTACTGGTAATTCACTGAGATTTCTTCCCTTATCTTTCAATTTGACTCATGCAGAAGTCTTATCTTAATAATTCTAAAAAATCAAGAAGGTGAGAATTTTTTCATTTTGACCAAATAACCATAAATATATTTAAAGAGGAAAATTAGTATTCTATTGTTTTTAGTACATAATAAGTTAAACTGAGATCTTAGCAGAAATTTTATTGGTGTGTTTCTGTTGGAATTTTAACAATTTTGTTTTGTACAAAACATGGTCTTTCTCTTGGTTTGTTTCAACAAATCAAATATTATAAGTAGTTTTGCTAAAACTAATTGATTAGTTAGTACAAGATGCACACACAAGATGAACACTCACATTATGTCATGAATCACATAAAACAACTATTTCTTTTCTAGTTCTCTTTCAAATTTTTTTAATGCATCATGATGAAAATATCAGTTTGTTGTTGTTATGTTTTTTACATTGTTCTAACACTTTCTATTAACCCTTAGTAGGAAACAGAATTTAACTAAGATTCCATACCATTGAAATATTTACACTGTTGTAATAAAATATAGTTGTTAAGTTTTTGTGCTTTAACACCAGACTACCTTGGTTTAATTTTTGGCTCTACCACTTACTAGCTTGGAGACCTCAGGTAACCAAGACAAGTTTCTTAGTGCTCTACTTTTTAAAATAAGCAATGATGCTTAGTTTTGAGGGTTATTAGACCTTAAGAATATAAGATATGCTTTTTAAGAATTTCAAACGCATATTGTGAGTTCAAAAATGTTAATGAATTTTTCTTTAATCTTATTACTTCATGTTTATTTCAAGGGACACCAGTTTTCCATTCATGGAAACAAAAAGTAAGATAATTCAAAGAAATATTACATAGATAATCGGACATTGATTGGGTTACTGTAAAAGTTACAGATGTTATTTCTAAATGAATGATTTGTAGAATAGCAATGATTGATATTTGATCATTTGGGTTTTATTTAAGCACATAGAGGGTGCTCCAACTTTCAGCTAGGAAGGTTTATTTTGTGGCTTTCTCATGCCCCACTACTACCACTGACAAAAAACAGAGGTATAGATAAAGTATCAGAAAAAATCTATTTGAAAGAATTTGAAAGCTGCTGAGATGACAGATCAGGTATTACACCAACCTCTAGTTAGTTGGACTGGCTGAGTATCTCATAGGCAATATAAAACCCTTACCCAGAGAGGATGGATCACTTGCCTTTCTAAGACAGAAGCGGTCCAATGTAGTTAACTTGGCACTTAGTGGTGAGTTGGTTTCTTTAAGAAATATGCCTCTTCCAGGGCTCTGCTTTAGTCTCTGTTAATGTCAGATAGGAAATTTAGAGGTGATAATGGCTAAATCAGCTTTGGTCCCTCAGAGGACATGTTGTTGGGTAACGTATACCCTCTGTTTCTGCCATCCTGTCCACTACATTCGTGTGCCTGCTGAGCTGGTTGTGGAAATTGTACACTGACAAAATCTGGTTAACCTTTACTGACTAAGTCATGTTTTCTGTTCAATTTTTTGGTAGCTTTTCCATGATAGTGGCATTCTGGTAGCATTAATATGAGATACAAAAATATTTCCACTTTTGTGCCCATTCCCATGAATCTACTCACTGTGTCTATACCAATCTTACAGGGTGTTTGTTTGTTTGCTTGTTTGTTTCTTCCATCTGACTGGCCAGCTGATGAGGTCCCAGGCACCACACAGGAATCTGCCTATATTCTCACTGAGGACTACTTCTGCTTCCACAAAAAGTGTGATGGGTGCACCATTTGCTGATGTGCCGATCAGATTTTCTCTCTCCAGTCTTTCAACTCTCCCCACATGTAGGCCCTATGTGGTTGCCATGCACTCTAGCAAGGCTAACTTTTCTACTACCAGTGAAGTTTTAAGCACTTGGGTAACCACTTTTGCCAAGGATTACTTGTGCCCACATTTTACTTAGGCTTGGATTTTCCTTTGCAGTAAGTGAGCCAGTTCCAAGATCCATCATTTTACTTCTTCCTTGAACCACTGCTTTTACCAACTTTGTTCATGTCATACTAGAAGATAGTAAGATATGGTTAGACCTAAAAGAGAATAATCATGGTGAATGCCTATGAAAGTTAAAAGAGAGACAGGGGACTCTAGAGTAATGGAAAGAGCCTTCACAATGTGCCACCATTCTGACACCATAAAAGATGGAGGGAAAGAGGTAATATGAGATAAGAAGACCTTGTGTTGTAGAACTGCTTTAAAAAAGTTGATGGGAAGATCTTGAGGAATGGTTTAATATTAAGGGAGAGCTGTATATGGTAGAATGTTTCATCTTTAGTACCATGAAATGTTCATTGTCTTGCAGCCATGTGGAGGAAGGGCAGCCCCAGCTCAAGCCCCATGAAACTCTAAAGGTGTGTTGGTTAGACCTCGTGAATCTTCCTGACACAGTTCAGTTGGTCCTCTAGAAGGTAGATCTGTGTGACTCACACTTGGGGACATACAATGAAACTTTCAAAATTCCCACAAAATCCAGTGCTTTAACCATTTATTACTTTCTTTTTATAAGCTATTTTAATGGAAGAACGAATTTAAAAAGACAAAGAAAAAAGAAAGAATGATGTTAAAATTTGGCTGGAAATGTTGTCAGGAAAGGAGATAAAAAGGAGTGAAAAAAACTTACAGAATTTTAAGATGGATGAAATGATGGATGTAGTCTAACTTATTCAAGTTTTGAAAGAAAAAGGTGTAACATGGAAAATTAAAACTACTCAGCTTGTATCTATGTTTGTTGGTTATACCATTTATGCTCAAAGGAAAATGATATGAAGTATAGGTAGTTATTTTACAGCATTGGAAATAGTAAGAAACATGCTAAGTTTTTGGTTCTACATAGCTATCTGTATCCTGGTATCTGTGTTGTTTTCTCTGTGAAACCTGACAACTAAACTCATGAACCCATCTTTGAAAAAGGGCTACATATCTCATTGCTAGATATCAGTATGGTCACCTTCCCTTGGGAAGCTATGTGCTGATGCCAGGATCCAGTCCACCTTTCAGAACTCTTTCTGGAATGGCCATCAAAGCTTTTGTTGTATTATCTTTGATGTCCTGAATGTCATCAAAATGACTTCTTTTCAAAATTTCCTTTATATTTGAGTAAAGAAAAAAGTCTTTGGGACCAGATCAGGTGAGTAGGGAGGGTTTGCCAATACAGTTATTTGTTAACTGGCTAAATTCCTTCACAGATGGTGCAATGTGTGGTGGTGCATTGTTTTGATGCAAGAGCCATGAGTTATTGGCCACAATTTTGACAAATTTTTGCAATGTTTTCATCAGTTCTGCACATTACTGGCTGCCTTGACCTCTCTCATCAGTGACACTTTCTGTCCCCTGAGAAAAATGTTTATTTCATTTGTACACTACCAGTCAGTTTTCTTCATGGAATTATCTCCCCAAATTTGGAATAATAAGTACCTGATTTCACTTCCACTCCTGCCAAGTTTAATAAGCCATTTACAAATGTTTGTTGGATGCTCTAATTCAAATTCTGACCTTCTCTCAACAGCATACAAAACAGCCAACAACAATATTGAATGCTACTCAGCAAACATCAACACATGTCCACACAAACACAACTGTAAGACACTGATACACCAAGATTATGATACTTTACAAAGCTATTTGTACAGTGCTCCAAATGAAAGTGTGTGGTGGCAAGTTCAGAAACTTCATCAACTTTGCATGTACCAAGAATTATGTCAGGAAAAGAAACACTTGCATGGTTCTTAATTGGGGGAAAAATGAAACTTTCTGTGAAAATTAAGGAGACATAGAGAACTTATTGAATAGAAATAAAAAAGAATTGTAAAGCTGAAAAAGAAATTGAGACTACTTTATACAAAAATTTTGGAAGCAAATCTTGGATTTGCTGTAAGACATAAAGGAATAAAACTGTACAGTTATAAAACTGTAAGATACAAGGAATTTTCCCACAATAAGCTAGAACATGGCACAGCCACTGAGTGCATATGATAGGATCATGGGAAGGAGGATTACAAATATTATATTACTTCTTTTGCAATAATGACAGAATACCTTCCCTTCATATATCCCTCCATGTGTAAAAATTACAAACATTGGGCAAATGAAAGGCAAGCAGAGCTAGAGTAGGCTCTTCACAATTTCAATTGCAATTTCAGAGGATCCCATTACATCTGAGGTAAGAATGGCAGTGGGATCTCTGACAATAGCAATTCAGAGAATTCTAATTATGGCAACATCTCTATCAGAAAATGTTTGGTGAAGCCCAGACTTTGAAAAACATCTCAGGTGGCCAAAACAGAGAGGACAAAACTGGTAGCACTTGCCTCTGTAAATTTCTGAGGCTTGAACAGCTTTGTTATAGATTTCTCCCTTACCCCATCATGGATAATGACACTTTCCTCTTAATTTGGAGGGTAATGAGGTGGAATTCCAAGTGCAACAGCAATTTCAGCATCTTGGTGGATGGGTCAGGCCTGACTTGTTTGCAGCATGCATGAACCACAAAATGATGGGGTCTGTGAACACTGAAATTGTATTTTGGATTCTTGGAATACTTAGGGAAGAGCTCATTTTACTCTACTAGATGACCTGGTGCGGTGCAGTGGAACATTTAGAGCCTTACAATTTGGAGATGAGTATTAACATGGCCCGCTAATTCACAAGTGAGAAGGCCTATGATGTAAGGCTAAACTACACTATATTATTTACTAAGGCCCCAAGGCTTTTAATCTTTCTAATAAATTTTATTAAAAAGTGTAATATCTAAGGAGAATTCCCAAATATCTTAACTGTGTCTATCTATCTATCTATCTATCTATCTATCTATCTATCTATCTATCTATCTATCTATCTTCTTTCCTCAAGAGACAAGGTCTTGTTTTGTCATTCAGGCTAGAGTACAGTGGAATGATCATAGCTCACTGTCATCTCAATTTCCTGCACTTGTGTGAAACATACATCTTCCCATACATCTTCCCATAAGTGCTGTGTGATTCTCTTACTTTGGTCTCCTGATTAGTATTTGGGACTACAGGCTTATACAACTATGCACCACACCCTACTGAATTGGTTTTTGTTGTTGTTTTGTTTCGTTTTAGAGATGGGGCCTTGCTATGTTGCCCAGGCTATTCTTAAACTCCTTTCCTTGAGTGATCCTCCTACTTTAGCTTGCCAAAGAAGTGCTCAAATTATAAGCATTAGACACTGTACTTGGCCCATAACTGTAAATATAACTGTGAGTATATAACTGTAAATATTAACATTCATATATAGCTTCTCAATTGAGTTTTGTTGGTCAACAATATACAAAAAAGATTTTTAAAACAATGTTATTTTTCATACTCCATAGATCCTAGTTATGGGGCAGAAGTATTTTATTTTTAATTCTATGTTGCATATCTATTCTTTAGAGAAGAGATTAGCTAATGATATCATGGGGGTGAAACTTGAAAATCTCATCATTGCATGTCAGAACAAGATGTCACTAGGAAAACCCCTAGTCAGGAATTGAAGGATACCAGTAGGTGGAGCAAGGGCTCTCAGGTGGTGATCAGGAATGTGTTTGCAGGCCAGCTAATTAAAGAAAAACCATCCAATTGAATTCAGAGAGTATATACCTACTACACCAGTGAATTATAGAGTCAAGGTCTACAGAGCAGAGGGCTGAATATAAAATAAAAGTCAACATCCCAAATGAAAACTTCATACAAAAAGAATATTCAAAGCTGGAGGATAAATTAAGATGTGAGGAAAAACTAAAACAAAAAACAGATAATATTTAATATGTTAAAAGTGCCAATGTTTGAGAGAATTCAAGATAGGAATGCATGTAAAATTTTGCAGATAAAATTCTAAGTCTCTTGGTAACCACATAGCACTTATGGGAAGATGTATGTTCATTTCACAGAATTTCTGTACGTTGAGAGAAACGCAATGTTTTTTCTTAATGACATGATATGTGACTTATAATAGTATGAGAGTATCAATTGCATAAATGCTCAATTATGCTTGCTTTATTAGCTATGATCCAATTCTAAAGCAAAATATAGATATTAAAATAAAAACCTGAATACAAAACACAAATAGTTTCAAGATGCAAAACTTCCTGTGATTTCTAAACATTATGCACATCTTGTTTTGTTTCTTGAGTCTCAATTCAATACAATCTTTTTTAGTCATTAACATACTGATAGTTATTTTAATGCATATAAGTTATATTGTTAGTAATTAGGATATTTGAAATTTAAAATTTTAATGTGAGAGAAAAATAGAAATATTAAGTACAAACTGACCACAAGTATGGAAAAATAAGAATTGAGTTAGAAATCAGCAAAAAATCATTGCAATTCATGTAATGTAGTTTAAAACCTAAAAATGAAATGATCATCTGAGCAGGATATTACTGTAAAACATTTTTCCACATTTTTTTTATCTGATGGAGAAAGCTGAAAATTATGTTTCCATCAGAGTAATGTTTCAGTTCATTTGAAAGTCTTTTTATTTTTATAATGGAGAAACCAGATTGTTGTAAGGGAATGAGGGAGACAAGAACATTCATTCAAAGGGATGGCACGTTTCCAGCCACAGTTGTTCACTGATATTGTATTGTTTTGTTGAGGCATTTGTCCCCTCTTCCACCCCGATTCCCATTCTGAGAATGTCATTCTATTCCTCATTCAGTAAGAGCATTGCAATATACTTAAATTTAAAACTCAAATGCTTTTTATTGTTTGTCTGTCAAAAGCAAATGTGCTTTCCTGAGTTATCTAGCTATTTGTTTTTCTTTAACTTTTCTGGATAGTATCAAACTTTGAATGAATACAAATCAATGCTTTTATTATAGGATTTTTAAAAAAATCCATCCTGTGTCTTGAAACGGCTGAAGTTTTAACCAAGAGTTGTAAAATTTTTAAAAATAAAACTGCCTGCCAGACAGTTTCACATTTGGGAACTTGTCATTGCTTCACGTACCCTGGCATGTGAAATAAAGTTTCCACATTCTCAGAAGCCTAATGGTAATTCCACATTGCTCATTCCCTCTGGGGGTTCACAGCATTTGTATCAAATTGCTACCTCTCTCTGAGTTCATGTTCATTTAAAAATCTTTCTCTACCTTCTGCTTTATTTATACTGCTCATTCTGTATTATTTCTCAAGAACTCAGTAGTTTTCAGGGAAAAGGATTTCTTCTTATTATGTTGCTTTACTAATTTTGAAATCTCTGGTCTAAAATTCTGTAAGTAAAATTGGTGGCTGAGGATTTGCAAAGACATATGAAAATGAAAAAACTAATGTAGAACATTAGATCTAGTTTAAAAATCTCTCCAACCTCAAGAGCATAATCTAATTTCAGTCTTTATTTTTACAGGAATATTTCTATATATGAAAATATATAAACGAAAGGTAAATTAACTCTGGCACTCTATTTACAGAATAAATATAAAATAGAAATTTAAAGATTTTCGAAATGTATTTAAATGTGGGTTTTACATATGAGTATGAGTGATTCCCTCTCAATGATCTTCCTTATGATAAGCCACTGGAAAACTTCAATACAAAATGTATGGTTTCCTGTACATTCTGATCATAGAGTTTATCATTAATAGCCAGTAGTTATATCTAACCAAAGTTTATATATAACAACTGCAACTAGATTAAGTGAAAATAGATCTTAATACAAGCTTTTTTTTTTTTTTTTTTTTTTTGTAGAGCCTGAGTCTCATTTTGTCACCCTCTGTAGAGTGCCGTGGCGTCACACAGCTCACAGCAACCTCCAACTCCTGGGCTTAGGCGATTCTCTTCCCTCAGCCTCCTGAGTAGCTGGGACTACAGGCGCCCACCACAATGCCCGGCTATTTTTCTGTTTTTGCAGTTCTGTCGAGGCCGGGTTTGAACCCACCATCTTCGGTATATGGGTCTGGCGCCCTACTCAATGAGCCACAGGCACTGCCCTTAATACAAGCTTTTTGATGATGATAATGGTGAAATGATGAAAAAGTAACTTAATATTAAGTATTAACCTTATTTATATTTTAGCAAATACGATTTGTCCAGATAAAATTTTTAGGGCTGCCATCCCCAGTTCGTTGGCCATGAACTTGTACTAGTCTGTGACCTGTTAGGAACTAGGCTGCATGGCAGGAGGTGAGCAGTAAGCAAGTGAGTGAAGCTTCTTCCTCTGGTATTTATGGTCACTCGCCATTACTCACATCACCGCCTGAGCTCTGCTCCTCCTGTAAATGTGCAGCAGCATTACATTCTCATAGATTCATAAACCCTGCTGTAAACTTACTGAGCATGCAAATGATCTAGGTTGTGCACTTCTTGTGAGAATCTAATACTCAACCCACCCCACCCCTGGTCTGTGGAAAAATTGTCTCCCATGAAACTCGTCCCTGGTGCCATTTATTTGCAATGAGGACGGAAGTGGAGAACATTATGTTAAGTGAAATAAGCCAATGACAGAAAGACAAATCTCCCATATTCTCACTCATATATGGGAGCTAAAATTGATATCATGGAGACAGAGTAAAATGACAAAATTCTTTTTATAAGGATTAATTTTTTGGAGGATTTATATGATGCTGGACTGTATTGGCTTATTTGCACAATAAAGTGCTCCTCTTGACTCTATTTCTGTATCAGGAAAGGTTGTTCCCAAAGTGCGCAAAATTTTTATAGCCTGCACTCATGCATCAAAATTTGTATTACTAACCCCAGTGTCAAAATTTTATGCTTTTGTGCCTGTTTCTATATATGTATAACAACAACTGAGTGTATTTGCCATGGATCCTAAAAAGTGTAGTGAGGAAAATAAGGAGGAAAGTTGTTAGAGCTACAATTGAAGTTAAGAAAGATCTTATCACTAAGCATGACAGCAGTGCGATCTTGCTACTTTGTTGGGGAAGCCTAAATCAATTGCATGATTTCGAAAAATAAAGAAGCTATCAAAGCAACTGATGTGGCGAAAGGGGTTACGATGGTAACTTCTAGATCGAAAAGTATGGACGAGATGGAAAAACTCCTCTTGGCTTGGAGTAATGAAAAGCAGCTGGCTGGTGATGTGATTTCAGAGAAAGCCAAGGCCTTCCACAGCGATTTAGTGAAAAGCATGCCTGATACTGGTGCTCTAAGGGAGGAGTTTAAAGCCAGTAGGGGGTGGTTGGAGAACTTTCAGGACTGGGATCCCTAGTGGTGTTATGCACGGAGAGGCTGCCAGCTCTAATTCAGAAACAGCAGCAAAGTTTGTAAAGGAGTTTAAAGAGTTTGTGAACAACGAGGGGTATATTTCAAACCGACTGTCCAATGGTGTCGAAATAGGCCTTTATATTTTTAGTTTTTTATACTTTTAATGTTATTAATTTATATATTTATTCAAATATTATTATTTATTATTATTTTACCTTAAAATCTAGTGTAGTTAGTGTTGAAGTCATTCTGAAAACTTGTGGGACCTAAGAATGGATTAATCCAGTTTTTATTATTTTAAGGGTGGGGTGAAGTTTCTTGGAACTCAAACAATTTGGAACTCAAATGGGGTTCTAAAATAGATTAAGTTCAGATTCCCAGGTATCGTTGTATTGGACACGCAGTGTGATTTGGCACGAATAGCTAGAGAATCACCGTGATATCATGGTTCCACTTTTGGAAAGCCGGCATCTGGGCTGAGGTAGTAAATGAAGTCCCGGTGAAGTCCAGCTCCCAGTTGGCTACCTTAGTCCACACACCTTCTCGGTGGTCATTTCCCAGTCCCTGAGTGCATTGTTGGAATCGACAGACTTGGCAGTTGGAATAAACTTTGAGTTGGGTACTTAGTCTTTGGGAGAGGTCTTTAAGAAAAGTTAAGTACATGTAGGTTGTCTAAAAATAAAATATATTTAACGCCCCCTCTGTTGCAGCCCATATAGCCTATGGCTGGGATGAGTGAGAGTTATAAGAAATACCTGTATAGCTCAATAATGGAACACCTTGGTGGAAAGGGCATGGGAGGGATTTAGCCCTCTTAATAAGCACAAGAGCTCACGAGATGAGAGTAGTGGTGAATTGGCAGTCTCTACACCTGTGGTGTTGAGAGGCATGCGATTAGCCTTATATTAGGTTGGAGGAGAAAGCTGTCAAGGAGCATGAGCATTCTATCACGGACCCGCTTACTCTGACTCTGTCTCCTCTTCTGCCTGCAGAACACCAGCACAGCGTCTCTCTACTATAGATCACTAAGCTTGCTAAAGACTAAGGTCTATCTATCTTTCTAAGAAGACTGCTTTACTCTAAGACTCACTCTCTCTCTCTCTCCAGCTAAAGTAGATAGCCCTCAGGCACCAAAGAGAAACCATACCTGAGCAAGGTAACTTAGCAGTCCTCGTCCAGAACCTAGTTAAGCTGGGCCTGAGACCTGGCCAGTCCAGGGCCCTGACAAGTTGTGCCAGAAGTGACATGTGGTGACATGTGACACGCCTCCAAAAAAAAACCATAAAAAGCTTAGTGGACGTCTTGGAAAATGACTCCCAAGACAAAATGAAAGCTACATTAAATCCATGGGGTATGGGGGCAAAGAAGAATTCTATTAGTAAAGGCCTAAAGTATGGAGTAATGAATTTTTTAGCATGTAATTAATTTATATCATTAGGCTTTGTCCCTAAAAAAAAAACTGGATGGATTGTAAAAAATGATGTTAAACCATTGTGAGCTCAACTGAGTGGTAGCTCCAACCAAAGTGTAGTAGTAGGTGTGAAATGAAATTATTGCTGGAGCAGGTCAGTAAGGCCTTAGGTATTTGGAATGCAGCTATTCTGATTAGCCAAGAGGATCAGGAACAGGTTGTATTTCCCTGTGATGGGTTACAATAGTCACTGACAGTTTTGCATCTGCACTGTATTAACTTCCTTCCCCTCTGCTATAACACATTCTGAAGACTGTACTGCCTGCACTTCCCACAGGATAGCACACTGATCCATTAAGGTAATGGCATCAAGCTAATTGGATAGGATGAGCAACAGGTAGCTGGATTTAAATCATTCGAGTCTTAGTCCATCACACATATGCTCCAGAGGGTGGTAAATAAACACTAGGAAGATTCAGTGACCTGTCGCTTCACTTCAGTCAACATTCTAGGGTTCAGAGCATGACAGTCCCTATATAATGAATGAAACAAAGCTCTTGGTGAACCTCTTGAGCTCACAGAGGCAATATATTCCATAACTAGGACTGTTGCTCTAGATCAATATACGGGTTGACACAAAAGGCTGCAGATTTGTGTAGAACTAGAGCACAAAAGGGCTCTGCAGCAGGTCTATGCTGAAAGGCAAGCTGTTCCACTGCAGGGTCCCTGTGATCTCTCAGTCCCTCTGGAGTTAGAGGTGTCAGTGATCAGAAAAATACACTGTGAAGTATTGTCAAGTCCCTGTAAGAAAACTATAAAAAGAAATCTTCTGGGATGCTGAAACAAAGCCAACCTATCTTCAGCAGAGATTTGTGCACCTTTTTAGCAGTACCTCTGGGCACGTCACGGGCTTCTATGGAAAGAAGTGTTCTAGATATGGAACACTTGCTGACAGGCCACCAAGTGAATATGCCATTCCAGACTTCCCTAATAATCTGAGTTATGCCAAATTCTTCGTGTCATGATGTTGATTTGTCTCAAATAACAGTTCATCCTAAAATGAAAATTGTCTGTCTGAGATTGAGCAGGAAATAGTGGGCATGAGTGAGCTGAGTGAGCAGGTAACCCAGATCCCAAGTCACCGTCTGGAGTAACACCAGAGATTTTTAACCAGTTGTCATTATGTCCATATTGGGGAGCTAGGGAATTCATACCAGTAGCTAAAAGAAAAAGAAAATGCTTATCTTCCATTTTATGGATAGGCCAGTGGATATGAAGGAAGAATCTAGGAATGAATTGCAACTGCATTGCAGTCACATTCAGGGATGCTTTTGAAGGATGGTGGGAAAAATATCTTGAGTAATTCATCTGACCATTCACTTTATGCAGAGGGAAATGTCCTGAAGGCACAAGTATGTGCATATTTCTGGCAGTGACCAATGGCTTGACTGGTTGTGGGCCTAGAAGGAAAATTATTAGATGACTAGAAATGTAAATATTATAATTTACAAAGATTGGAATTTCAAATTACATATCTTTCTACTTGCAAAGAAAGTGACATCTAGAAAGCTGATTACATTTTGTTTTTTCTCTATGTTAAAATAAATTTCCTATGAAAAATTCCAAAGTTTTCACTTTTGATTTTAAAATACATATCTTTAAGTATATTAGAACTTTTCAGGTATAGTTGGTGGTATTTGTGTGTGTGTGTGTGTGGGAAGAAAAAATAAGCCCCGTTTTTTTCCTTCTTGTGATAGAAAAAGACAGTTGCCATAACCATTACAAGCTTGAATTTCTTCAAGTGTGCAAAGAAAAATGCCAGTGTGATGGCATATAGGTTGCCACTAAATTCTTCAGTTAATATGTTTCTTCATGGACCTAAATATCTTCTTGTAAGCAACCAGCCAAAAGTGAGATCTCAATGATCCAAAAGATTTGGCTTGCTTTAGTATGCTTTATGTCAAGATTTCTTCAAACAACTGTTAGTTTCACCATTTTTCCTTTAATTTTATTATTGATTTGAATTTGTATTAATTATGAACATTATTTTCAGACTTCCAGGGTTGATATTACTGTACTATTCTATAAAACTACTCATGTTTTCTGAATAACAGATAGGGATAATCACATATTTTTCAAGGGATTTTAAGCCTTGTGTTGCATATTTCCATGCAACCTGGTTAGACATCATCGTGACATACTAAGAAAAGGAGATATTTTTCTCAAATGACTGTAATTTGCTGTTAGATACCTACCATAAAGGTATATAATGTGAAATAGTTGAGCTTTCTTGCATACCTTAAATGCAGTAATTACTATAAGTGGTGAAGTTTTAAGAATTAGTTGTCCAATGAAACTATTATATTTGAAATTTCACAGAATAGTCCTGCACTGGTGATATTTGATCATTTTTCCTCAATTTTAAGGAAAGAGATTGAACTATTGTAATATCATATGGAATAGTTATTTTCTCTTTGAAAGTTTTTAATATTTCCCAGTTAAACTCCCCAAAGTGCATGTCCATAGCTTTAAGTACCATGTTAATGAAATCAATTTAAGGGTAAAACTTTTAGCCTGGCATCCAAGAAACCATGTCAAACATCTTCCACTCACACTTCCTCAGCCTTTTTAATTATCATATGCTGAGTACTTTGTAAAAGTAGATAAGGAACACCAACTTCCCCATTTTTTCCCCAGTGCTTTCAAAACTTAGCCAGTACCTAAGACCTCTGTATTTCTTTTACAGTACCTACCACAGTGTGTAGGATATAATGGGAACAAACCATAGATAGATCTTTTCAACTGCAGAGACAGTCATCCACCTGTACAAACACATAGGCAATCTGTTGAATATAGAAACTAGTAAACTAAGTAACAGTCTTTGGCAGAGAGCTGGTCTTCTAAGTAAACAATACTTCGGTAGGTGATAAAGAGCCTCAGTCCTTCAGAGGACATAAATGTGTCATTATGAATATGCCTGTTACAGAATAATAAAATGCAATGGAAATAAACTTCATTATAACAATCAGATATTTCCTGGGCAGAATTGCCTTTTGTGGCCTGCCTGGAAGAAGAAAGAACACTCTATGATCCTGCTTCTATAGGGAAAAGATTTTTATTTCCAAATGGCTGAATTAAAATAAAATTTTAGAATACAGAAAATGTATTGAGATTGCCTATGTTTTCATTAACACCTATACTCAGAGAATTATATTTTTCTCAGGGGAAATATGACAGAGTCAACAGAGAAGTCTAAGAATGGCAAGAGATGGGCCTGAGATGGTTAAGAATGGGATACGTGAAGACAGTCAATGGAAGGTCATCTTATGAGGCAGAAACTTGAATAGATTACAAGGTAACAGGAAGGAACTGGTGGAGAAGTAGTGATTTCAATGGAGAAAAAAGAAGATACAAGAGGTAGAAAACGTATTTCATTAGCTGGGAATTAGATGAAATTTAACCTATTCAGTCTTCATCAATAAGAGATCAGAATAGGGGAGTGTTACATGTATTGATGTAGATGGAGAGCTACAAACGATGTGGTATAGATTTACAGAAGATTTAATGACAAAAAAGTGTTTGGAAATGATCTTTAAAAAGTGTGGAACTTGACGTTGCCTATAGAGTTAGGTTGAACAGTATTATGCATTCAGCAAACCAAGTAAATCATAAATTTTATTTAAATAATTTATTTAAATATTTTAAATAAAATTATTTTTCTTCACATGTCACTAAACTTCCCCAGTGGATATGGTTTGGAAGTTTGGCTCCTCCAAATCTCATGTTGGAATTTGATCTCCATTATTGGAGGTGAGACCTGGTAGGAAGTATTTGGGTCATGGGGCTCAGGGTCCACCCTGCAATAAGCAACAACAGTATGTAAGTTCTCATTTTATTAGTTCGCTCAAGAGCTGGTTGTTTAAAAGAACCTGGTGCTACCTCCTCTCTCTCTTTTTTTTTTTTTTTGCTTGTTATCTCCCCAAGTGATATACCTTCACCTTCCACCTTGACTAGAAGCTCCCTAAAGTCCTCACCAGAAGCAGATGCTGGCATGATGCTTCTATTGAGTCTGCAGAACTGTGGGTCAAATAAGCCTCTATTCCTCATAAATTACCCATGCTCAGGTATTTTATAGTAGTGCAAACTGAACAGAGATGTGAGTATGAGATTATCTATGCTATGTATTAGGAACAATTGGTTGTTGATGGATTGAATGTTGAATGCAGCATGTTATGTTACAGTGTGTGTGCATTATATATATATACATATATATGCATGTAAATGGGTATTTATATGCAACATATATGCATTTTATATATTCCCTCACTTTATCTCACACATACACACACATACATATATTGCATTCAATTATTTAGCTAGTTGACCAATACTTATTTGTGTATATCTTTGATACTCAATAATACATGAAAAATATTTTAATGATTATTTTAATGTCCCTTTTATTTGGTAATGTGTGTTTAATAAGCAGTGGAGTTAGAGAAAGATAAATCTTGGCATTACTAACATAGGATCATTTCTACTCTGCTATATTCCCTCTCACCTGGGTGACTATTAAATTTATTTATTGCTATGAGTAGGGTATGGTTAATGAATTTTAACCATGAATACTTAAAAAATAATAGGGATACTTGAGACACAGAATTTGAAAGGACTCAGTATGACATCTAGCACACGAATATGATCATTATTCTTTTCAATTACCTTTTTACTTTTTTGAATTTATTGAAACTTCTTAAAAATGTAGCCTTTGACATGGTAAGAACCAAAATATCTCCTTTAAGATATTTTCCAGCTGTTGATCAATAAAGTCACAAAAGGTCTGCAAAACTATAATCATATGGTTACATTAATTTTTTTCATATGCAGTTTTTTTGCTACATAAGTAAATCAGAATTTCTTTGTCATTGACTTTAAATTATCATTCCAAACTTGTAGTAAATCTCTGATTTGATTTGGGTGCTTCCTGTAGAGAAGAGTGAAGATCATAGAATCTCACATGCGATAACACTTTGCTGCAAATAATATACATATGGAACAATATGCAAAGAGATCGAATAGCTTTGTTAACAAATATTAAAATAAAACATCAAATTTCCTATGAGAGGGTACTTGAGTCAATCTTGTTCATAAGAAATAATGACAAGCCCAGAGTTGAACTTTGTAGAGGTAGCACCTCGTATAGTCAAAACATTGTAAGCAAACATAACCCTGAAACCACACATATGAAGCTTACCAAAATATTTATTGACCAGAAAAATTTGCGATCATGGTAAACTGATCAAAGTAAGAGCATTCTCTTGTTATTTAGAAGCATTTTCCATCGCAAAGCTTTTGAAAGAATTGGTGATAAAGGACTCCTCACTCTGCTCTTCCATCCCGCTTCCCTTCTTTCCTTCCTTCCTTCTGTCCTTCATTTTCTTCTGTCTTTCCCTCATTCCTTTCCTTTCTCTCTCTCTCCTTCTTTCTCTCTACCCTCCCCATCTCTTTAATATTTCCAACCCACTGTCAATGAATACTTTTGGAAAATATCATACGTTGGTTACCAATTTCATAAGGTTTAATAAGATCTTATTGGGCCCAAAGGCCCTCATGTTCCCTCTTCCAAAAAACTTTGTCTCTATAATTACCATAGCCTTGCAACCAATACCGTCAAGGACTCTGAGATTTTACCCAGCTTGTTAGATAGTTAAGTTAGCCTGACACAATTTCGTAAATCTGAGGAAGATAGAAGATTCCTGGGTCAGAGGCAAAGAACTCTACTTCTCACGGCACAGCAGCACCAGAGCCCCACGTCTGCATCAGGGCCCCTTGTTCCCAGTCCCACAGGAACTTATAAAATGGGCCTGGGCACTTGCATGACAGAGTGGAAACCCTATCTTAGGAATCTAGAGTATTTTACAGTGAGAGACAAATATGCCTGTCCTTTCTCTTAAAGGCTTATTATCTTTATTACACTAGACAACAGGCATGCCTGCTGTTTGTTCTAGAGGAAAATAGTATTTTTTTATTTCCAAGGATTTTTTTTTCAATTTCTTTTTTTTTTTTAAATACATGTATTTTATTATTCTTCATTACATTATTTCCCCCCTCCCACCCGTCCATGATAAGGCAGAATTGATTTTTTAAAGATCTCGAAAAAATAATACTTTGTTTTATATGGAATCAGAAAAAACCTCGAATAGCCAAGACATTACTCAGAAATAAAAACAAAGCAGGAGGAATCACGCTACCAGACCTGAGACTCTACTATAAATCGATAGTGATCAAAACA
>CAUYRH010137031.1:0-26441 GCA_963574655.1 Perodicticus potto | reverse complement strand
GATGATTTTGATTGTGAAAGGGCCCGTGGGACATCATTTGGTTAATGGACTCCATTTTGCAGGTTGCTGTGTAATTTGCATGTAAGTGTTAGTTTTGTAACTTTTGGTTCCTGGCACCAGCTCCCCTTGACCACCCCCACCCGCCCTTTCCTGCTCAGCGACCATCCACCCTTTCCTGGCACCGCAGAGGTATCCAATCAGCACGTAGAAAGGACACCTGGACTCATCCTTTCTCCAACCGTCCTTAATCCCTCTCCCCTTATCGCATTGCCCCCTCCCAACTTCCTTTCAGTATACTATAAAAATACCTCAGCCCCACCCCTCGGGGCCATTCAGATCGCCATTTAGGCGGGGCTGAACGGTCTGAGCCTAAGCTTGTAATAAATTCCACCCTTTGTTTTTGCATTGGTGCGCCTGGTGTGAGTTTCTTCTAGGGGTGCCCCCAAATTCGGGCACAACACTTGTGGGTCCAGAAGTCTCTCACTGACCTCCTGTATCACCAAAGGGAAGCCTCTGGGTGAAACTCACCGGCCAGAGATGCCTGGGGTCCTCTCTCCCCCCTCTCACTGCGCTCAGCTGCACAGAAGCTGCTACTCGGCCGCCATCTTCCTAATCATAGGTCTGTTCTATAAAACATTCAATTTTGAGAGAAGTTTTGAAAGTTTTTGATAGAAGCAGGGCTTCAAGAAAAAAAAAATCTAAAGCATGTCTCAAAACATATGTAGGTGATCCATGATTTCATATTCCTGAGCCCCGCTAAAATTGGCCATCCTGACGTGATGCTCTTAATTCTCTATTTTCTATGAAGATTACTTACACACAAGAATAAATTTAGCTCATGAGAAATCTATGACAATTCTGTCTGTTAAATTTTAATTGATATTCCATCTTCTTTGTTTCTCCATCAAAACTTGTTTTTTCTTTCTGATATTGGATAAAAAGAGCAAAAAAGATACCTAGAAAGAAACTTAAACCACAAACAAACATATGGCCAGAAACAGAAAGTTGTACACCAATGGGTAGATAGCTTGCTGGTAGCAGAGTTGGAGATAAAATAGAAATAGTTTAAAAAAAAAAAAGGGGGGAGAGAGATATAAAAGAGTACAAACACCAAAGACTGACTGACTAAATTTCCTATTTCCAGTTTGCCAGATGGCCTTCTTAGAATATTGTGTGTGTATAACATATAACATGTATGTGTGTGTGTTTGCATCACTGATTGACAAGACTGCCCCATTTTTGTGAGAGGAGTGAAGACATTATTAGAATAGTGCTTGAATGTAGTTGGAAACAAGTTTGGAAAATCAAGGCATCCAACAAGCACTTGTTGATGGTCAGTTATATGTCCGGTGTTAGGGACTCAAAGCTTTGCAGGAGTTCACCCAGGAAAGTGGGGATGTAATGAACTAATTAAGAGACTCTGAATCTGGGGTGGAATTAATGGGAAATAGTGAAATAAACAAATACGAAATGCTTAATCATTATAGCAAATAGCCTAAAAGGAGTAATAAGAACTTATTGCCGAAGTTTTTAGACTATAAAAGGCCAATGATAATATCTAACTGATCACAACAATTGCAGAATGTATGTTAGAGGTATTTCTTTATTACCTTATATACCAGGTACTCAGTAGCATGTGAATACATGAGATGCACGATCTGAAATGAAGATAAGCCCACCTATTCAAGTCTTAGG
This sequence comes from Perodicticus potto, assembly GCA_963574655.1. Classification (NCBI taxonomy): domain Eukaryota; kingdom Metazoa; phylum Chordata; class Mammalia; order Primates; family Lorisidae; genus Perodicticus; species Perodicticus potto. Next base: position 24,746 of record CAUYRH010137031.1, on the reverse strand, counting down.
TAAAAGTCACTTCAGAATGGTTCATATTCTTTCAGGTAATTAGTTTTACTCTGCATGTATCCCTCTTATGAAGGCTGGGAAGAATGGATGTCTGCTCTGGGCAGATGCCAGAGTCATCCTTCTGTCTCTGTGAAGGAGCCAATACTGGTCCAGTCACTGGCTGTAAATGTAAGTTCCTTACAATTACCCCTTCCAAGAGCTGTTCCCTTTCTCTTCTAGTGATTCTTCACCCACTATTGGGTGTTTGGAAGGAACTGAATGACATTAATTGTGTTTCTCACAAACAGATGCCTTTTCAGAGAGCCATAAAATAGCAGCTGCAGCATCATTGGCGCTGTTCCTTGAGAAAGCTGTTTTTAGTTTTCAATTTCCAGGGAAACAGGGCGAGTTTTGAGTACTGGATTAGTAAAGAAATTATGCAAATTGCACTAGAGTCCACTCATAAAACTGCTTTTCTTAAAAGGCATTACCTATAAAAGAGGCTTTCTTTTAGAGATGTCAAAATTCAGAGCTATGAGCAAGACATTTGTTATTGTTCCATCAGTAGATGTTGGGGGTGGGGTGGAGATAGCCTCAATGTGCCTTTTGAAAATTACGGCTGACGCTATGGGGACTCTCATATGTGCTACAAAGATGGCTGCAGCCACAGCAGTGAAACTTTGCTGGAAGAGCACACGTGAAATCTGAGCCTCTGATTCTTCAGAAAGAGCTCTTCTGTTACTCTGTCCATAGGAGCCAGCTATTACAAGTAGCTCCCTTTGTGGCCAGGGAATTAAAACTTCTTTCCCTTACAACTGAGCTTATGACCAGAAACACTGAACCTTTGGGGAGCAGAAAGACAGTCAATCAAAATTATATTGATTGTGCAAAATTAGGAAAGAAGTTTAGCTGTCTTTACAGTCAGAAAGATCTCATTTTCAACTGATATTCTTCCACCATATTTGAGTCACATCATCTTGAAAAAGTGACTTTGGCCCAGTTAGTCTTAACTTACTCATCTATAACATGACCATACCTATGTTTTCTAATTTGTTGTAAGCATTAAATGAGATGCCATGTGTAAAGTGCCCAGTATTTTGCAAATGTGCAAAATACATTTATATATGTGTTTGCATATGAATATCTACATCAAAGATGGAGTGGGAAATGATTCCCTTTCTACCCAATTCCTGCCTCTCCTTGCTGTTTCTTATTATAGTAGAACCTCTGTAATGTGACCACTCATTTGTAACACACTGGTCAACATACAGAGGTGGTCAACATAAGGTACTAAGCCTATTGTACTGATATGTCTAGTCTATGGAAATTAGTTCAACTTAAAGAGGTGGTCAATGTAGGAAGGTGGTCAACTAGGGAGGTTCTACTATATTTTTATTCTTTCATCAGTGTTGGGTATTCTCTTTCTGCTCACTTATTTTCTCAATAATTTACATTTATACATTAAAACAAAGGCCAGGCATAGAGGCTCAGGTCTGTAATCCTAGCACTCTGGGAAGCTGAGGTGGAAGCTCAAGTCCTGCAAGCTCAGGAGTTCGAAACCAGCCTGAGTAGGATGCTGGGAACCTTTAGTCTCAGCTACTTGGGAGGCTGAGGCAGGAGTATTGTTTGAATCTAGAAATCTGAGGTTGCTGTGAGCTAGGCTGATATGATGGTACTCTAGCCTGGGGCAATAGAGTGAGACTCTGTTTCAAATAAACAAATTAAAACATTAAAACGAACAATGTTTTACCAGCTATCTAGGCATTCCTTAGCCTGGTCAAGTTGACACATAAAATTAATGTAAAACACACAGCTCATCATAAATGGAGTAAATCAACTTCTCCTTTCTCCCAAGGCTATGTGATATGCGCTTTGTTGAATAATAAAACAAAGACCAGAGTTTTTTTGTTTGTTTTTGTTTTTAATTTAAAGAGTTTATTCTGAGCTCTGTGTGTATGTAAGAGAGAGAGAGACTGGCTGCCCAGAGCAAATGGCCTCAAGAGGTCTGAGAAAATGTCCCCAAAGAGGTGTTTTTGGTTCTCAATTGAAGTCAATATATTTTCCCAAGAACCAATACTAATAAAGAAGCTCCGTACATAGTTTTCTGAGGACCCAAGGCGATGGTGGTGACTATGATATGGCAGAAAAGCCAGGGTCAATGGTGAGGAAGGTTCTTTGTGCTACATTAATTTGAGATTGAAAATTGGAACTCTTGATAAAATAATGTTTCATAAGTCGATCCATGGAGGATTAAAATGAGTCCTGTAATTCGTAAGTCAGGAAAAGTCTGTCTTTGGATCCAGGAAGGATTTGGTTTCCTGGGTCTAATTCAAAATCCAAGGTCTTTTAACAGTATTAGCTGTTGGATGAAGCCACCCTGGTGGACAAAGCATTCAGTGTTCATATATCCTAAGGCTACTTAAGCAGAACCTACCAGCCTGAGATCAAGGTGGTCAAGCTTGCCCCCTACTGAGCAAAAATATAAGGAGGTGTGTATTCTTGGCATTGTGCTGCTGCAGGGTTGACATCTGAGAGTGAGTGTCTCCTGAGACATTCTGTCCTGGGTACTCTACTTGCCTCACCCTAGTATAAGCCCTGCTCTGAACACATGCATAAGGATTTTGGAATCTACAAAGTGGGAGAAGCAGCATTTCAGGAAATGAGGTATAATGCATTTCAGAGTTGAAAGGGACCTTAGATATCCCTTATACTACATCTCTCATTTGAGAGAGAAGAAAACAAGGTTTAAAGAAGATAAAGAGATTGCGCAAAGAGATGATCCAGATCTTCTGATCTCCATGCGAGGTCACCTTCAGAGCCACTCTCCTCCTCAGCAGGGAGGCTGGTACACTGATCATGAGGTGTCCATGCTCACGTACCTGGCTTTGCCAACTATGCAATGCAGTTGTGTACACACACTTACCTTCCTGGGCTGGTATGTACCTAAGGAGAGACAGTGGGAAGGACAAAGAGAAGAGTGGGGAAGGGAAGATGGGAGGTTTAATTTGGTGTATTCCTATGTTTGGAGAAGACACAGTGCAGAGAGGTTTGCACACATCATCTCAAGTCATCTTCACAACACTTTATCAGGGGAAAATGTGGAAACTGAACTTTTAAAAGTGAGCTAGTAACAGGCAATACTGGGATTTATAGATAGGTCTCTAAGACTCTGTATTGGTGAGAAATCTTCTAGAAGCAGATGACAGAAAACCTGACTAAACTGTCATAAGCCCAAAGGGATGTGTTGTTGTGTATAACTGGGAAGGTAAGAAGGAACCCTGACTTCAAGCCCAGGTGGGTTCTTTGTCTAGTTTCAACCTCCCTTCCCCTACCCTTTCTGCTTTCCTCCTTGTATTCTTGGTTCTCACCCTTGGGTTTCACAACAAAATGCCTCTGGGAGTTCCAGGCCAATGTCCTGCCAGGTTCATGTCCAGGTTCATGTCCAGGTTCATGTTCATTTCCAGAAGAAAAGAAGAAAATATGTTCTAATCTAAACAGTTCCAGGAAATAACACATTATATTTCACGGTTCTGAATGAGTTACACGCCCAACCAAACTAATGATGGTGGCGAGAGAGAATGTGATGCTCTGATTGGTCAAGTCTGAGTCACGTGCTCCCTGCTAGCGCTTCAGAGGCTGTTAACACCAGCAGAGGCACAGGATGTGAGAGTGGAGGGTTTAATGCTCCTTTCTGTTAGACAAGTAAGTGGTTTAAGAGGCAAAAACCACTGCAGGCTCCTCATTCTGATGCCATTAATAAAACCTAAAAAGAGGATGTAAAATTCAAACCACTGGGGAAATATATTGGAGGCTTCAGAATTATGGTAAAACCTACCGAATATTGCAGGATTGTACACAATTGAAGCAGAGAAGCGGCAACGTAATATAGCCCTAAGTGTGGTGTGGTGATATAATTGAATCATAATATGTAGGCTTAGAGACAAAAAAAAAATTTTTTGCTCTCACCCTTTTATCCATTGCGACGGGACCAGGATGTAATATAAAATGTCGACCTATAGATAAAATGTGGAGTTGATGTAAAATCATCTCAGTGTCATTTTAGTATCCTGTTATAATAAATCCACCAGGTAGCCCATTGGATTTGAGTCATCAGAATGCAATGAACGTCGTCAGAGTACTTTAGTGTGTGCTGTACTGAGCAGCAGATGGAGAGGGAAACTTCAGTTAGTGGAAAGTCAGATGCTGGGGAAGCTGGGCTCAGGGTGGTGGTGAGAGGGAACAGGCAAAGAGAAGGCAGCCTAGTGGGGCACTTGGCAGACACATGCAGCACTCTGCTCATGCCCACCCCACCCCCCAGCACTGCAGCATGGACCCTTCTAGAAGAGAATGGTGCTATGTGGCAAAGTGTCTTTTGAATGTAAGAAGAGGTGTGTCTGTTTTCACTGTTCCTCCCTCTTTCTGTCTTCCCTTCCCTATCCAGTTGCCCTTCTTTCCTCATCAAATGCTTGGAGAAGCCATCTTTTTTATTTTCAGCAAATCTGGAGAGGATAAGGATCCCATAAAATTAACAAAAGTCTATACAAATTAAAAAAAAAAAGAACTGATCTACCATTTTACTTTTCAAATGTTTGAATTTATATTTATGTGTGTGTGTATATATTTAAATCTTAAGTTAATTTTTATTTTTTATTAAATAATTCTTTGGGCAGTTACTTGTACTATAGTACTTTTTTGTAGCACAAAATTAAGTGAGAAAAAGGAGTGTTAAGTATCTATATAATTTTAATAGAGAAAAAACTGAGAAAACTTTCTTTTCTTTTTTTAAATTTCTGAATATTATTGGGGCATAAGGTTTTGGTTACATGAAATTGCTTTTATGCAAATTTGTATTCTTGTTTTAGAGACTACCTTAATACAATAAAAGTTCTGACATTGGATTTTGAGATTAAAAATAATTTAGAAACAATGTTTTATGATTGCCCAAATTCTAAGCCTGTTCATAGCTATCCCCTATTCCTGGGTGATTGTCACCTTGCCACAGCTATTTTACACATGGGCAGGTCTATGCCTCAGAAAATTTACCGCAGGGAAAATAGCAGGCAATATTGTGACAATGCCTTGACAGATTCTTTTCTGCTGTTGTATTAATCAGAAGGCTTATGTTGCATCTCAATGCAACCAAATAGCAATTATAGTTTGGAAGTTTTGGTGGTTACCTGCATAATGGCAAGCGTGGCTGCAAATATCTTTTTCTTAACAGCATTAAAATAAAAAGCCTAGCACTTCATTCCATCTTTGTCAAAATAGCCTGGGGCTGTGGCTCTAGGATGCCAACTATAAGTCAATTACCTAGCTACTAGGAAATAGATATACCCACTTGGATCTGAGTAATTGAATTCTTTAATTTGCATCCAGATGTTCCAGCGTGGAAGCTGCCTATGTACAATGCAGATCAGTGACTCTAGGGGATAGCGTTATTTTACCTTTATGGTTTCCTGTGTATGGTATAGAGAAATGCATTGTCTAATATCATGCACATAGTAGGTGTTTAGGTGTTTGTTAGACTTATGCCATAAATAGAACAGGCTTCAAGACAACACATCTTCTGCTTACTCTGTTTGGTGCTTTTTCTATGAATAGCCATGTGTGACTTGATTTTAAGTGCCTTTAAACTTAAATAATGATGCTCTACAGGAATATGTAAATGAGGTTCAGTTGGAGAGCATGCATGCTGATAATAGGAGAATTAATTAAGTCATAGGAACTATCTTGCCACTAATTCAATGTGATAGACTTGGGCCGATTACCCTACTTGAACATATTGCTGGAATTTCTCTTTTAATGTGGTGAGTGTTTTCTGATCTGAAATAGAGAAATTCTTTCCAATTTAGAGAAGCCAAGTGTAGCTGATATTTGCAAATGGGAGTTGACTTAAAAAAGAGGATGTTGAGTGAGTTCTCCCAAGAAAGTGGGCTTTCTGGATTGAACTGCTGAAGAGGTATCAACGTCTGGCTAAGAAAAAAAAAAGGGAATAGAGAATAGAAGTTAATGAAAAGAGTGCACATAGAAATGGAAATTTGTTAGATTCCTACCCTTGTGGGTTAAAACTTGGGGACTCAAAGTGAAGCCCTTTGTGTTGGGTACACATAATGTCAATTAATCAAAATTCTTAATTAAGCCATCATTTCAAGAAAAAAATTTACAAAAATACCATACAAGCTTTGAATCAGATAGACAAGAGCTCTAATCACACACAAGCAAGTAAAATAATTTCTCTGAGCTTCTGTTTCTTTATTTGCAAAGCAAGTTTTTAAAAGTCTTTCCTACTTTCTTATACAAGATATGTAGCAGCTTTCTGGTTTTGTTTTCTTATCTATAAAATATGGAAAATGGTAGTAACTATATTATATATTTATTTTTAGGAATAGTTGAGAAAATGCTTGTAAAACAATAATACCAGAATCAAGCACAGAATAAGTGGTTGAAAATATTGGGTATCTAATTATTACTGCATATTTTTTTACACTCTTAGGCACATGAAAATAGACATAAATCCAGAGAAAACTTATAGCAATAGTTGCCATTAATTGAATGTCTATAATGTTCAAGGCACTATGTTAAGGGCTGTGAGTATATTTCAATTTAATCTTCTCAACCACATAGCAAGGGAGTTGTTGTTAATCCCACTTTAGTTATCAGAATCCAGGGCTCAGGGCAGTTATGGAATTTCCCTGACACTGTAGAGCTAGTTAAGTTAGTGACAAAGTTGACATTTTGGCCTCCATCTAATCCCAACTACAATATCACACTATCTCCAAAGTCCAAGTGTAACTCTGACTGCATAAAGGAAGCATCATGACTTATGCTCACTCTGAGTTGTACCTAAGTGGTAGCAGGTAATTTCTGGAGAGAATATCTTAAATAGGACAGAGAAGAGAATTTGTTAGCCTTATGCTTGGGGAAGGCATCTGTGTGGGGTTAAGATTAGTGAGGATGAGAACAAGGAAGGGAAAAGGTAAAGCTGGAAATTTGGGAAGCAAACTTAGTCTATAGATAATTATACCAGACCAAATATCCATGGTGTCTGTTACTGTACAGTTGCATTATCAGGAGGACATACTCGGGACCCTGTCTGGGATTACATCTTAGCACTGCCTCTCACCAGGGCTAGGATCTCGAGCACATTATTCAACCGCTTTGGTCCTGGCTTGTTTTTCTGTAAGATAAGAAGAAAACCCTAGCCATTCATTAGAATTATTACCTCAATAAATACCAATGTCTGTCTCGCCTTGAAGAAACTCTTATTTAGCTGGTCCAGCATGAAACCCAGGCATGGGAATTTTTGAAACTTCCTGAAGATTGAAGTGTGCAGTTAGAGTTGACACTTGTTAGTTGAGCTCTAGAGTATACATTCTTTGCAGGTAAGACCGTCTTCATTGCATCTTTCTGGCCCCAGAGTCTAGTTCTTTTCTCAGTACACAATAAGCAACGAATAAATCTTTGATGGATTAATGAATACATGGAACCACGATTGTGGTTAGATTCAGCCTTGAGATTTGATTCTACATCCAATGCTCACTCTGTATTCTATAAGTCTGTTTCTGGGATATTTATAGATGACTGCTAGTCTCCTTGAACAGTATGACTTACCCTTAGTTTTTCTGATAATCCAAAGCAAATTTGATTAAGTAAAAATACAAATTTATTGATTCATTAAAGTAAATAGTCCATGGATGAGTGAGCTCCAGGATAGATCTAGAGCATGGATACTGTCACTGGGGCTCTGGTCCCCCTCTTTGGTTGGCTTGGCTCTTCTTCTCTCCCTTCCTCACACGGGCTGTCCCCTTGAGGGGTCACGAGGGCACCCATTGCACCTGCTTGGCTCAGAGCCTTGTGTGAGTTGTTGTGTACTATTGGACTGAGAGAACTGCTGAGCCAGGGACTGAAAGCAGAGGAAGTTTATTTCCCCAAAAGGGATTGTAATTCCACTATCGAAGTAGTATGGCATCTTCATTATCAAATCCAGTGTAATAGATGGAAATATCCAGAATCTGGCTTTCTATATGTTTTTAGGGGAAAGAAGATCATTGGAAAAGGAGTCTCTTTCTTCTGGGAGAATACCTGAGTGTATGGGCAGTGCACCTGTTGGGTTGTCCAATGACAAATGGCAAATAGGAATTAAATGGGAATTAACCTTCTTTCAGTGTCCGTGGTATCTGAACTATTCTTTCATTATAATAACCATCACTTTCAATTATACCTTATTACCTATCACCTGGATGAGTGATTCTCAAGTGAGGGCAATTTTGTTCTACTTGTCACATCTGTAGACATTTTTGGTGTCACCATAAGAGATAAGTACTACTGGCATTAGTTAACAGAGGCCAGGGATGCAGTTAAACAGCTTGCGATGCAAAATAAATAAATAAGTAAATAAAAATAGCCACCCAGCATTTACAATAAATAATTATCCAGGCCAAAAAGTTAATAGTACTGAAGTTGAGAGACCATGACCTAGTTAATTATAGTAGCTTCATAAAACTTCTCTACACCTTTTCTCTCTTCTTTTCTTGTAACCTTTCCACTACTTAAAAACTAGAGTGACTTTTATAAAGTAAGCTACTATCCCTTACTTAAGACACTATAGTGATTCCTCGTGAGTGTACTTGAAAATCTGGTTCCCACTGGTCTTTCAAACTTCTCTTTTGTTACATCACCATGTACAACACATGCTTAGCCACTCTAATGTCTGTATGCACACTTTGCATACCCAGATTTCCCTTCCTTTTATGTCTTTTTTTTTTTTTTGAGACAGAGCCTCAAGCTGTCACCCTGGATGGACTGCTGTGGCATCACAGCTCACAGCAACCTCCAACTCCTGGGTTCAAGCGAGTATCCTGGCTCCACTTCCCAAGTAGCTGGGACTATAGGCACCCGCCACAACGCCTGGCCATTTTTTGGTTGCAGCCGTCATTGTTGTTTGGCGGGCCCGGGCTGGATTCAAACCTGCCAGCTCAGGTGTACGTGGCTGGCGCCTTAGCCTGTTGAACCATAGGCGCCAAGCCTCCTTTTATGTCTTTATGGTGTCTCTCCATACCTTGACTATTGTTCCTACTTAAAATTTGTTTTTTACTTTGTTTTTTAATTGTATGAAGCAGATCTAAAGATCTTTGTGCAAAGTTTTGGAGAGATTCCCCCAAATGAGTTCACCGGGTTAAAGATTATGAAGATCTTTCATGGCTCTTGACATAAGTTGCCACAGTTGCTCAAAATGGTTGCTGAACTTTGTTTTTTTAAGAAGAGTTGAGATGCTTTCACATTTGGTCCTCATTTTTTATCTTTCATTCATTGGGCATTTCTTGAATCTGCCTTGTATAAGGCACTGTGTTAAACTATGTAGCTCTGGTAAGGTGGTAGTTCCTTCTGTGGAGCTTAGAATGTGGTAAGGTAGACAAATAAAAATGGGATCCCAGAGAAAGAACACTGGGAATATGTAAGTTGGTTGGGGGATGATGTCTGGGAACACATCCAGGAGAAAATGCCTTTCAAGTTGAACAGCAAAGGTGGAAGGTGGATAAAGTTAGCCAGAATTCACCTGGTGAATGGGGCAGTAGCTTTATAACTTACCTAAATCTTAAAGCCCAAAGTTCTTCAATAGAGGCTAATCTTCTATTTGTTTCTTATAGCACTTTTGAGGCCTATTATAATACTTATTACTGTTTTCCTTACATTATGCATTTATGGTAAACACAATAATTGAATTCCTGGAAAATATTTAAATTGAAAATTGTCAAACTTTGCAAAAGGTTTATAAGCATTGTTCCCTTATCTCAGAAAGTCACCTTGAATGCTGTGGATTGTGTCTTTTTTCTGCTTTGTCAGCAAAACAGCTGGACCATGCCATCATAAACATCTTTACAACTTATTTTGGTGTGCAGGGTTGTAACTGAGCACAGCAAGAGAGGGAGAGGGTAGCATGCACATCAAGGTTCATGTTTTGCTGCAGTTGGGGTAAAACCCCAAGGTACATGCCCATTCATTCAGTGGATGTTTATTGAGCACTTACTAAGTACCAGGTTCCTTGGTACTGAGGGAGTAGTGCTGAGCCAAACATACATGGTTCTTATCCTGTGTCTGGTGGAAGACAGATATTAAACAAATAATTGCACAAATAGACTTTGACTTTCTGACAGGGCTCCAGTGAAGGACCCATCCAATTATAAATGGCTGGATGGGTCAATGAAGGGGTCACAAAGGAGTCTGCTGAAGGGACTGTCCTGGTGTGCAGGTGCAGAAGCAAATGCCATCAGACTTGAGGTCTGAATATGAATGTATTTGGTTAGTGAGGAAAATGGAAGGAGTGAGACTACCAGCGAGAGAAAACAATAGGAGCTAAAGGAAACTGGGGGAAGGGCCAGTGTATTCTATGAGGGAGTCAGGAGAAGTGCAGCATGGAATGAGACTTTATTTTTGGCTGGGTGTGATGGCTCGTGCTGGTAATCCCAGCACTCTGGGAGGCTGAGCCAGGAGCTTTGCTTGAGGCCAGGAGTCTGAGGTTGCTATGAGCTAGGCTGACACCACAGCATGCTAGCCTGGGCAACACAGTGAGAGTCCGTCTCCAAATAAATAAATAGAAGAATTTTATTTTTTATTTGAGGAGCAATGGGGATCCATTGGATGTTTTGAAGCTGAGAGTGACATGATCAGATTTGCATTTTAAAAGAGTGCCGTGACTACAGTGTGTGGAGAAACAGAGATTATACTAGTAATGGGTCCTGACATCTTACTTCATTAATGACCTTCACAGGTGATAAACACCAGAGCATGGCACGCTTGGAAAATTAGCTGTAAGTCATTCAGTATGGTCACAGCAGTAGCAAACACTAACCCCTTCAACTGAAGAGAAAAAGATGTGAGTCTGGAGAATGGGGGGAAATTAAAGGCAAACTAGAGAATTGTTTAGCTCCCTGATTCGCTTTTCTCTAGTAAGTTCAGTTAAAAAGGCTAAGGCCCTATCTAGTAAGCAAAAGAGAAAAAAAATCACTCAAACCCAATACTGTGGCTTTAATGTATTCTTGCCAAATCCTTAGGGAACCTCAAATGGCTTTGCATTTTTAAGAGTATTGTCAAAACAGGTGTTGACCATGGAGATTAAAATTCACATAGGTATGTCTATTCCACAGATAATACAGCCCCTGAACTTTAAGGCTCCTCAAGAGCCTTGAACCACATTAACAGACAAGCCGTGATGATAGCTGGACCTTGTCACTTAAAATAATCCATCAGAAGGAAATAAAGAAGTCCTCTCAGGGAGAGAAAGTATAGGAATGTGCTTCTTTGAACTTGGTGTGAATATTACAGAAAAAGACCCCAGTGATTGCATTCTCCAAATGATTGTTGCTGAACCCCTTGCCAAGAAACAAGGGTGGGACCCAGAAAGCAGAGGCAAGGTCATCAACAATGGATAATGAAAAGGGGCCCTGAGTCCTGGCCTGGGGAGCAGAGAGGGATGAATTACCAGGCTCCATTTGTGGCCCAGCTGGGAGGGAAGATGGAATCAGCAGTCATCCTGCCCTGATCTCAAGCTCCATTTCAGTTCATTTAAATTTGCATCAAATAGAGGACCACAGGATATCCACATGAAAGCAGAGCTACTTAAATATCTATAGCTCTTTCCTGACACCTGTAAGCCAGAAGTGAGGCCACAAGAAGAAATTAGTGACAACCTGGTTGCTTCACACACGTAAACTCATACAATATGCTGAAATGGTTAGAGAAAAGTGACCACACACAGACATTATCAAAATACACAATTCATGTGCACCGTCATATACCTGCCTCAGTCTATTTTGTGTCACTTACAGCAGAGTAAATTAAAACTAGGTAGATTATAAAGAAAAGGAATTTATTTCATAATAAATTAAAACTAGGTAGTTTATAAAGAAAAGAAATTTATTTCATGGAGGCTGAGAAATAAAGGTCAAGAAGCCTCATCTAGTGAGGACCCTCTAGTGAGGACTCTGCAGAATCCCAAAGGGGTACAGGGTATCACATGGCAAGGGAGCTAATCATGCTAATGTACTAGCACAGGTCTTTCTTCTTACAAAGCCACCAGTTCCCCTGCCATGATAATTCGTTTATCCATCAGCCTGTTAGTTTTTTAATCCACCAATGGGCTAATCAATTCACAAGGGAAGAGTCTTCATGATCCAATCGCCTCTTAACACTGACACACTGGAGATTAAATTTCAACGTGAATTTGGGAGGAGAAAAATATTCAAACCATAGCACTATCTATTCTCATTCCTAGACCATATACATGAGCACACTCATATATTTGTGCATATACAGTAGAACTTCCATAGTTGACTGCCTCCCTACATTGACCACCTCTTTAAGTTGACCTAATTTTCATAGACTCAACATGCACCACATGTACAGATTAGTACAGTAGGCCTAGTTGCTTATGTTGACTCCTCTGTAATGTTGACTTGTAGGGGGCCAGCCCCACACAACCCGTGGGTATCCCCAGTGGTTGGAGGAGATAAGAGAATTAAAGAAATAAAGACAAGAGACAAGTGAGGATTTTTAAAAAGTGGGCCTAGGGGATCCTTCCCACCTAATGCAAAGAACAGCGAATGCCTCCCAGGTTAACTCAGTATTTATTAGCTACATTATCCTCAAATTAGCAAATGAATAGTCATGAAAAAAGACTATTCACCGTGCAACACCATTCTCCAAGTAATTATGATTTCGCCTAAGCTATTTTTTAACTAACTTTTGTAACTTCTTTACTCTAAGCTATTCATAAACTAAGAAATTGGGATGCAGTTAATGGAGCAAGGAACAGGACTTAGAAGCAGGATGAGAGAGCAGACTGAAGGTTTGACCACACGCCCAGTTTCCACAGGAAGCAATTAAGTCTCGAAGTCCCTGTAGGGCAGACAGGCCAACGCTATACCGTATCTGCAGCAGGGGAGAAATAAGTTGTTCTTATCTCAATCCCAAGAGATTGTTTGTCTTTTATCGAGAGCCTGAAGCATGCGCTGCTCCCAGCCCATCGTGCCATGGTTCATTTGCCCGTAGAGACCTTTGTACAGGCTCTTTGTGGGGGAAAGGTCAGGCCTCAGTAAGATTTCTTGTGCCCTTCTACAAGACCTGTGCTGCCAGGTTCAACAGTATTTTGGAGCTCCCTAAATGTACTGTGGTCTCTCTACGTACATAACTCTCTTCAATATCCACGTCTTCTATCTTTCCTTTATTCTAGTTCTCACAATCCGCATCCCCTAACTGATTCTTAACAACAAGAACATTTCATAAACATTGAGTTTACATAAATACTTCAAAAGGGTGCCCTCTTTAGTTCCTTGGATGGTCAACTTTAAGAGGTTTTACTCTATATGTGCATGTAAACACATCTAACAGTGAATATGTAGAAATGTTCACATTTTGGCATATATAAAATTTTAGATGTATAGATAGATTAATATGTATAGTTATTCATGTGCTTAAACTCATACCTGTAAATACCCCTGTGCATGAACACTTATGAGCTGAGCTGAGTAGACTTGGGCCTAGTGTACATGGAAAAGTGCTGGGTCTGAAAGAACAGGAGTGCTCAGTCTCTCGTGCACCCAGTGGTCTGCCCAGACAAATCTTCATCCTAACTTCACTTCACTTGTTATTGTTGTTTATTTTTACAATTTTGCATATAAGAAACTCTATTAGGATTGTTACAGAAATCCAAAGAAATGTCCAGAAGAGATGACCTTTAAGTCTTGAAGCGAATGAAGGGAATCAAAAGAAAGGACAAAAAAAAGGAGTGGGTATGTAACATTCAATTGATCGTAGCGGCTGCTTAGAATGTCTGTGAGTTAAAGGAGGTAAAAAAGTTATGAGTTCTATTTTGAATCTTCTTAACTGCAAGGCTGAGGAAGTGGCCTTTGTTTTTATGACATGGGTTGTGTTTGAGGACTTTAAGCACTGGATAAGTCAATAGCAGATTTGTATTCTTGGACATAGGTTAATAGTTATAAGAATATCCCTATAAAGATAGAAAGGCTTTGAAAAGCTTTTGCACCCATTGGAATGGGATGTCTGTAAGGAATGAGACTTAGAAACACATAAAATAATGCTGACCCATGTGCTGTTTGTACCCTTCCCCTGTGTGCCAGCTTCAGCCATTACTCTGGACAGCTGAGGAAGTTGTCATGTACATTCAATGTCATATCTAGCATGCATTTGTCTAAAGACTATTGGATGACTTGTGACTCAGACCTCTTTTAATTGAGACTCAGCAAATTGTCAGCAGGCACCTGGGCAGCACTTGGTGTTGTCAAGTGTGGAGTCCAAAAGAGTCAGTGAGAAAATCACCAATAATCCAAGCAAGAGGGAATCCAAAGGAGCTGTTTAGAGAGTAGTGCAAAGAAAATCAATAAGAAAACTTGATTTGATTAAGAAGAAAACATGATGGTTTTACAGAACCAACTTAATTCAAATAAAAGAATAAATGTAATATTAATAATAATCAGAACACTAAAATGTCACTCTAATCACTTTGCTGTTTTCATCACCATGGATGTTGTGATGGTTGATTTTATGTGCCACTATGACTTCCTCATGGGGTGCCCCAATATTTAGCTAACTAGTATTTCTGTCTGTGAGGGTATTCCTGGAAGAGATTAACATCTGAATAAGTAGGCAGAGTGAAGCGGATTGCCTTTCCCAGTGTGCGGGTGGCTCCTCCAATTCACTGAAGTCCTGGATAGTCCTGGATAAGACTAAGTGAAAAAGAATACTTGCTCTTTGCCTGATTGTCTTTAGCTGGGGCTTTGGTCTTCTCCCACCTTCAGACTCAGATTTGAACTGGAGTTTATACCATCAGTTTTACAGCTTGTTTGCCAACTGCAAATCTTAAACTTTCAGTCTCTATAATTGTGTGAGCACATTCCTATACATATATGTCTATATTTAGTACATATATACACTCACCCCATGTGTATGTATGTATGTGCATATATTCCATACCCAATATTTGTGTGTATATCTATCTATATAGATAGCTATATATCTCCTATTGGTACTCTTTCTCTGAAAAGCCCGAACTAATATACATCTCAAGGTGGTTTAAGTGATTTGGGCCTAAGTAATATCCACTAAGCCTTCCCATAACAGCTGGGAAGAATAGGACTTTTACTGTGGACATTTTTTCTTTATACCAGCACACCTTCTTGGATTTTTTTATTTGTTTGTTTATTTGCTTTGTTTTTCTTTTTGGAAATGAAATTTTATTTTGTTTCCCGGGCTGGTCTCAAACTTCTGGGCTCAAACAATCCTCCCATCTCAGCTTTCCCCATAGCTGGGACTACAGGAGCATTCCATGGCACCTGACCACTGTGGACATTGTTAATGATGGGTAAGCAATTATTTTGTGACTTCACATAGGCATTTTTCTCAGAGTAAGGATATGTACATTCCTACACATATATGTCTATATTTGCTCTTTATTATGTAACAGTCACCACAAATTTAGCAGCTTAAACAACAGACATTTATGATCCCTGTGTTTCTATAGCTCAGAAATTCATGAACAACTTAGTGAGCTATTCTGCTCAGGATCTCATAAGGCTGTAGTCGGGGTCAGCTGGGCCGGAGTCTTGTTTGAGGCCCAGCATCCTCTTTCATGCTCACATGGTTTTTGGCAGAATTCATTATACAGAAGCTATAGGACTTAGAGTAGCTTGTTTCTTCAAAGCCATAAGGAGAGCCTTCTATTCCCTTTCTGATCTCTAGGTGTTTTTTAAAGGGTACCTAATCAGGTAAGTCCCACCTCTGATTGACTTCCTTTAAATTAAAGTCAATTGATTGGGGACCTTAATTAAATTTGTAAAATCCTTTCACCTTTGACATGTAGCATAACAAAACCATGGGAGTAAAATCCCATCACTATTGCCACATTCTGTTGGTTAGAAACAAGTCCCAGGTTCAACCCAGACTTAGAGAGGGAGGAGAATCACACAAGGGTGTGGAACACTTGGGAATCCTCTTAGAATTCTGCGTACCGCATGGCAGGATAGACCCACTGGCCATAGCTATTCTACTTTATCACATCGAAGTCTGACCTGGTAGCAAACCAGTGAACCCATTGCATACACACAGAGCATTTCCCCCTGAGTTTTGAATAAAGTCTAGCTGTGTTGTGTTGCTACATTTCAGTTATTTATGTCCACCACAATTTCCATGATATTTTCAGCTACTTAAAATTGAGATAATTATTCTTCATTTTTACAGGATAATTATTTCTTGGAAGAATATCACTCTGATAGCCTAAGATATTGCTAAGATCGGGCCAGCCTAATTGCTTGTCACAGGACAGTTCTACTTACTAAGCTGGTTTCTGAAGTTCTGTGCCTGATGATGGTTCGCGTTTTGTCAACTTTCTGAAACTGTAGAATTTATCCCTTCTTGAGTTGTAAATTTCTCAGCTTTGCTTTGCAGAGATTAATACTGCTTTATTTAAAAGTCTTTTTTTCCTTGAGGATAAAATAAAAAATAGTTGCCAAAAAAAAAGTGGTGGTCAAGGCAGCAAGATTGTGATGGGCACTTAGATGCATCACACGGATGCTCCTCCTGAAATGAAGGACTTATTGGTCAGCTGCTGCTGGTGGAAGACCTTGTCTCTCAGGCCTTCATGGAGATTGTCTTAGTTGAAGAAAATTACCTTCCCAATGTCCCATCTCTTTACGGGGACAGCCCATATGCAGAGACTGATAAAGGCAGGGGTATAAATGAGAGGTCATTCCAGCTACACGGCTACCTATGATAAATCACAGAGTTCCCAGTGATCTAACCCAATCACTGGGATTACATACAAATTCAATGTCTCCTGGTGATCCCAAGAGCACTTCATAATGAACAGAGTACATGCTAACCTTGGATTCAATGTGCTTTTCAGAGACTCCAACCTGCAATTGCAGACTGAGAGGATTTGAGCAGGTTAGTAGGTGGATTCTCTCCTCTACCCAGCTGCTCCATAACACTCACTGTTCTGAAAGCCTGCAGCTCTACAATTATTGACAGTCCACAGATTTCTGCCTCTGCTCTAGTTTTTCCACAGTATAATTGAACTTCTTATTCTTTGAAGCCTATGTGAAACACAAACTTCTTCTTCTTTTTTTTCTTTTTTTTTTTTGAGACAGTCTCACTATGTCATCCTCAGTAGAGTTCACAGCAACCTCAAACTTTTGAGCTTAAGCAATTCTCTTGCCTCAGCCTCCCAAGTAACGGGGACCACAGGCACTCACTACAACACCCAGCAATTTTTTGTTTCAGTTGTCATTGTTGTTTTAGCAGGCTGGGGCCAGGTTTGAACCCGCCAACCTTGGTGTACGTGACCAGCCACCATAACCACTGGGCTATGGGTGCTGAGCCAAATGCCAACTTTTCTATCTTTTCCTTATCTGCTATGTAAAATTAATTTCCCCTTCTTCCTTAATTCCATAGCACTTTGTGCATAACTGTGCTATGTTTATTTAGAGTATATATCACATTACATTCATTATTTGCTCAGGTGTTACCCTTGTTTGATTGTATATTCCTTCAAGGCCTAGACTATATAAGAAGATTCAGCCAAGAGATACCACAAAGCTTCACAAAAAAAGATTGGTTTTAAAAAGAACCTTCCTGGACTAGTAGAATTCAGAGAGGTGGAAGAATGCACCATTCTACAGGCAGGAAGGTTGTTTACAAATTTCAGCAGAAAGAATGAGCACAGTACATATAGCAGGAACAGAGAAGTGGTTAATCTGGCTATAACAGAGGTGAAAATAATGAGAGGTTATGAAAGACCAGAGGTTAAGGTGAGTTTATAAAAATCTTTTAATGTCATGTTAAGGCGTAAGCCAAGAATTGTAAATTCCCATGCCTCAAGAGCCAAGCAGACAGCAGGAATAAATAAACATGTTTTGTTGAAAGAAATTTTTTTAACACTGGAGATTACATTTGAATGCCATCTTACTTTTTCTTTGCCACTGGAAAAATAATGCAATTGTGATGATAAATGATAACTGCCATTCATTTTGTGTTACAAAATAGAATTACTAAGATCTGTTACAGTGGTATTTTTATTGCCATTGTACATATGAAAAAACTGAAGCTTAGAGAGGTTTAAATGATTTTCTTTATCATTTTCTGTTTTCCATTGCATTAATTTCAGCTCTACCCTATATTATATCATTTTATATGCTACTTTGGGTTTGATTTGCTCTTCCTTATCTTGTTCACTAAAGGTGAAAATGAGGCCAATTATTAGTGACTTAATATTTAGCCTAATATGGTCTTTTAGTGCTATCAATTTCTCTCTAAAAACTATTTTAGCCGCATCTCTTAAGTTGTTTTTTTTTTTAATTTTTATTAAATCATTATTGTGTACATTGGTGCAATCATGGGGCACAATGTGCTGACTTCATATACAATCTGAAATATTTTCATTGAACTATTTATTTAACATAGCCTTCATGGCCTTTTAATCACTATATGAAGACATTTATATTCTGCATTTAGTATGTTTCACTTGTACCCTTGTAAGATGCACCGTAAGTGTGATCCCACCAATCACCCTCCTTCCACCCATCCTCCCCCCTTCCCTCCCCTCCCTTACCCTTTTCCCTGTATTCTTGTGCTATAATTGGGAAGTATCTCAAGAATGGAAGAAAAAGTATCCAATGTACTCAGCCCTAATATGAAAGCATTTAGAAGTTTCTTTAAAAATTAAATTTACCAGATCTTGTAATTTTACTCCTCAGTGAGAGAACAATGAAAACATTTGTCCACATAAACACTTGCACAGTAATGTTCATAATATCATTATCAATGACAATGGCAGACAAAAAGGTCTGCCAACTGGTGAATGATCAAAGAAAATTTATTGTATCCATAGACTGGAATAGTTCAGCAATAAAAAGGAAAATGGTACTGATACATACATGCTACAACCCAGATGGACCTCAAAATATAAGAAAAAAAATCCCAAAGTAAAAGACTACATACTATAAAATACCATTTATAGAAAATGTCTATTAAAAAAATCTACAGAGACAAAAACTACATCAAGGATTGCGTGAGGCTGGAGGTGGAAACAGGAAGTGACTGTAAACAGGTAATCTTTTAGAAGTGATAGAAATGTTCTAAAATTGAATTGTGGTGATGGCACCACTCTGTAAATGTACTGAAAATCTTTGAATTGTATACTTAAAATCAGTAAATTTTATAGTACGTAAATTATACTCAATAAAGCAAAAGAGAAGAAGGAAGCGAGGGAGACAGGAAAGAAGAAAGGGGGCTCATTGTCATGCCCCTCTCCAAGGGACATCTGTGTTTTTGTTTTTTGTTTTTTCTGACCATAGGATAGGGGTTAAAGTAATAGCCTAGTCTGTATCTGTCAGAGTATGTCAGATCAGCAGATTCTTGAACCTCAGTGTTAGGGACCAAATTCATTTTGGGGAAGGCTCAGAATAGGCTCATAAACAGACAGATAACTCCCTAAAGCAGCTGGTAGGAGATTGGCCAAAAACAAACAAACCACTCTAAGATAAATATATATTCAATGTATTTCTAAAATCTCCATCTTCACCTAGTCTAACAAATGCAACTGCCCCTCCTCACTTCTATATATATACATAGGCTTAATAATACCATGTTTGATTTATTTCCCCCTTCAAGTTGTCTTTGATGTTCATTTTGACCCAATTTCACCAAGATACAAAATATAGAAAGGGCAAAGTGAGAAGTGAGGCCAGAAAGGGGTAAGAATGAGGTATGTAACCTTTATTGATAGCATATTATATTCAGCACTGCCCTAGGTACTCATTATATATTATGTCACTTAGTCCAACTATAATTCCGTGAGGGTGATATTATTCTTATTTAATGAATAAGAAAGCTAAGGCTCAGAGGATGAAGCAATTCATCTAATTCATCTGAAATCATCCAAGATGGTAATAACTACAGATAAGATTATGAAAACAAGATAATACACAGATAATAGACTACTTTGTCTTTTTGGACTTATGCAGCTGAACGCTGCCCCTATTAATTCAGATGAGGTTTCTCCTAAAGAAACTAAATAACTCCCCTGTAAAATATCCTGGGAAGAAGTTTTTCCTGCAGCTGAAAATTAATCTCTAAATACAAAAACACTTTCTCTGGCCACTTTTCCAGGAGACCAAAAGTTGCAGAGAAGTCTGGAATTAACAAAGAAGATGAACTGCACCTGGCCACATTGTTGAAATCATGGGATGAATTCTCCAGAAGCAGATGCTGAGATGGTATGTAGAGTATACGATGTTTTATAAAGAACAACATCAGTGAAAGAAGGAGCAAAGAGCCAGGATTGGATAAAGGAAAAAGTCTGAATGTCATGCATACCTGACAAACCCCTGACCAACCTGGTGGGCATGTCTGGAGCAAGTAATACCCACTAGAGTTGTCCTGTGATGCATCTCTGTGTCTACCAAATGTAGAAAGAGACCCCAGGGTTGATGTGGGTTTATGAATAGTTGAAAATTATTCTCCATAAATATATCATTTTCATTATAGTCTAGCCTCAGTTTGCTATAAGAAATTGGGTGGAGGAGTTATAATAGATGGCAAGAGATGTAGCAGTTAGAAAGACTTTAGCAACTACAAAGTGTACCTATATTGTGCACCTATATGGTATACATAGGTAGCACAATTCCTGAGTTCATGTGATTAAGGCCATTCAAACAGGACAATGTCAAGAGGCAGCAGAGGTATGATCTCTTCCAGTGCATCCTTCATAAGAAAAAGAAAACTTTGGCTCAGTGCCTGTAGCTCAGCAGCTAAGGCATCAGCCACATACATCAGAGCTGGCGGATTCGAATCCAGCCCAGGCCAACTACAATCAAAAAATAGCCAGGCATTGTGGTGGGCGCCTGTAGTCCCAGCTACTTGGGAGGCTGAGGCAAGAGAATTGCTTAAGCCCAAGAGTTTGAGGTTGCCATGAGCTGTGACGCCAAAGCACTCTACTGAGGGTGACACAGTGAGACTCTGTCTCAAAAAAAAAAAAAAAAAGAAAAGAAAGGAAAAGAAAACTTTTCTCAGAACTCCTTCTTATACCTCCATAGACCTTCCCTCACATCTTATCGGCCAGAACCTGTCACTTGTCACCCCTAAGTCAGCCATTGGGAAGTCATCCATTTGGAATAATTATGAACAGTTTAGTCTAATCAGGATCTAATTGCTATAACTAGGAACACGATCAACTTCTCCAAGGCATTTACCTCTGGGAAGGAGAGGTGAATATTTCTACAAAATCAGAATTCTCTCAAAAAAAAAAAAGGCAAAAGGTTAGTTGAGCACATGACCAACATTTTTCCTATATTAAAGCTCTACTACTGAAAGTAGCAATGTCACTTAGCCAAGCAACTATGGAAGAAAGGTCAGAAGTACTAGCTTCAGAATAAAAAGAGAAAAAATAATCATAGTGGCTCATTTCTGCTCATTTCCTAGAGTCCTAAAAGAACTTAAATCCACCATTTGCAGGCAAGTACCTGTAAACAGGGCCCATCCAAAGTCTTAGGGCATTGATATGGTGATTTACTTATCACTACAATAATCCTCCTGATATTTTTCTTATCATCATTTAAAAAGATATATCATGCTGGAGTACAGTAATTATCAAAGGGAAAAAAGTCTGTATAGAATGCTTGACCTATAAAATGAATTTCTTGTTCTGCTACAACATAAGAAAGTAGTTTGGTACCAAGTTTTTAAAGATGCTAATTGAACAGTCACACCTGTTTATTTGTCTAATGTTTTGGGCAGTTTTAGCTTTCTTAGTATTTCCATAGAAAGAACAAATGCAACATCTTTTCTGATGACAGATGAGATCAAAGGATAAAAGCAAAACTTATTTTTATTTTATTTTATTTTATTTTTTGAGACAGAGCCTCAAGCTTTCACCCTGGATAGAGTGCCATGGTATCACAGCTCACAGCAATCTCCCATTCCTGGGCTCAAGCGAGTCTCCTGCCTCTGCCTCCCAAGTAGCTGGGACCACAGGCACCCGCCACAACCATTTTTTGGTTGCAGCCATCATTGTTATTTGGTGGGCCCAGGCTGGATTCGAACCCACCAGCTCAGGTGTACGTGGCTGGCGCCTTAGCCCATTGAGCCACAGGCAGCGAGCCCAAAAGCAAAATTTAAATGTTTGGAAGAACATATGATGACATGTTATTTAACTTAATGATTATTGGCAAAAATTAAAAAAGAAAAAAGAGAAAAAAGAAAAAATAGAATAACTATTACTAAAGTAGGGCATAATCTTAGTGTTGTAACTAAACATCTCATTAATTTGATAAAACTTTTGAATTTTTTTCCATTAAAAGGAGATCTATTCATAATAAATTCATGAATTTCAAATCTATTACTCTCATTAAAGGGTCATTTAAATTATACAAATAAATAAATGTGGCTATAGTTTTAAAGGACATGTTCTTAGAATTAACTATGCAAAATTGAAGATGAATCATTTGCTTAATTTTAAAAAAAAATTTAAAATAATATCCTGAGCTTGCTAAACTTGTTTTACAATCTTTTCTTACATAGTCATCAAATACTTCTGTAAGACTGGTTTCTCTATTAGGAGTGTTGTTATTTTAATAACCACAGAAACAGTTTAGATATACATTATTACCTACAAGTAGCATTGTCATCAATCCAACCAAGATTAGATAAATTAACAAGAAAAATGAAGTTTATTGCATTAAAAACATTAAACCTTGATGTACGTGGTTATTTTTTCATGGGTATACGATGGAAGGAAAAATACTGTTTCACTCATAAAATTTTGTTTAGTTATGATGATGGAATAACAAAAACTTACAAATGTAATATAAATTCTCTGTATAAGCTGCTCTCAAACTTTTTGACCTCTATTACATCTGAAGCATGGTTGAGGATACTGGCCCACACTTTAAGAACCTCTGTTGTACAATAATTATCTAGACTTTGTATTTTGTATGAATTTAAAATTTTATTTTCTGGATAATTTGTTTTTACTGCATTTTACAAAAGTTTTGGTCTGAAAAGTGTTGGAAATTTTTTTTTTAAATGAAACAAAACCTGATACTTCCATCACAAATAGCTGGAGAATAATTGCTCTAATTCAATGCTGCATAACTAAATTAGACATTTCTATCTTAACACTGAATGATTCATCAGCTACTTCATTCAACAGATTAAATTTACTCGTATTATATTAAAGTACTATAAGAAAGTCATGATAACCTAAAAATAGCTCATTAAAAACCAGGTATGCGAAGAAAATCACTTAAATGCTTTTTTTTTTTTTTACTAAAACATAGCTGTGTACATTAGTGCAATCAAGGAGTACAATGTGCTGGCTTCATATACAATCTGAAATGTTTTCATCAAACTGTTTAACATATCCTTCATGGAAGTATCTTAGCTATTGTATGAAGACACTTGTATTCTGCAGGTAGTAAGTTTTGCCTATACCCTTCTAAGATGCACCATAGGTGTGATCCCATCAATTACCCTCCTTTCACCCCATACTCTCCCCTCCCCTCCCTTCCCATATTCTTGTGCTATAGTTGGGTTATAGCCTTCATATGAAACCTGTAAAATAGCTTCATAGCAGGGCTGAGTACATTGGATAATTTTTTTTCCATTCTTGAGATACTTTGCTAAGAAGAGTATGTTCCAGCTCCATCCATGTAAACATGAAAGAGGTAAAGTCTCCATCTTTCTTTAAGGCTGCATAGTATTCCATGGTATACATGTACAACAATTTATTAATCCATTCGTGGGTTGATGGGCACTTGCACTTCTTCCATGACTTAGCAATTATGAATTGGGCTGCAATAAACATTCTGGTACAGATGTCTTTGTTATGATGTGATTTTTGGTCTTCTGGGTATATACCTAGTAAAGGAATTATAGGGTCAAATGGAAGGTCTATTTTTAGATCTTTAAGTACTCTCCAAACATCCTTCCAAAAGGAACGTATTAGTGTGCATTCCCACCAGCAATGTAGAAGTGTTCCTTTTTCTCCACATCCACACCAACATCTCTGGTTTTGGGATTTTGTCATGTGGGCTAATCTTACTGGAGTTAGGCGATATCTCAAAGTAGTTTTGATTTGCATTTCTCTGATGACTAAGGAAGGTGAGCATTTTTTCATGTGCCTGTAGGCCGTGTGCCTGTCTTCCTTGGAGAAGTTTTTCTTCAAGTTCTTTGCACATTCTGAGATGGGATCACTTGTTCTTTTCTTGCTAATACATTGGAGTTCTCTGTGTATTCTGGTTATTAAACCTTTGTTGGAGGCATAATTTGCAAATATTTTCTCCCATTCTGAGGGCTGTCTGCTTGCTATACTTACTATGTTCTTGGCTGTACAGATGCTTATTAGTTTGATCAGGTCCCCATAGTGTGCTTTTTTGTTGTTGTTGTTGTTGCAGTTTGGCCCGGACTGGGTTTGAACCTACCACCCTTGGTATATGGGGCTGGCACCCTACCCACTGAGCCACAGGCGCCACCCCCTGTAGTGTATTTTTGATACTGCTTCAATTGCCTGGGGAGTCCTCCTCAAAAAATATTCACCCAAGCCAATTCCTTCAAGAGTTTCCCCTATACTTTCTTCTAATATTTTGATAGTTTCATGTCTTAAGTTCAAATCTTTAATCCAGTGAGAGTTTCCATTAGTTAATGGTGAGAGGTGTAGGTCCAGTTTTAGTCTTCTACAGGTTGCCAGCCAGTTCACCCAG